>CAUYUJ010016505.1:790905-813789 GCA_963575745.1 Prorocentrum cordatum | reverse complement strand
ACACACGCACACACGCACACACGCACACACGCACACACGCACACACGCACACACGCACACACGCACACACGCACACACGCACACACGCACACACGCACACACGCACACACGCACACACGCACACACTCACACACGCGCACACGCGCACACGCGCACACGCGCACACGCGCACACGCGCACACGCGCACACGCGCACACGCGCACACGCGCACACGCGCACACGCGCACACGCGCACACGCGCACACGCGCACACGCGCACACGCGCATACGCGCACACGCGCACACGCGCACACGCGCACACGCGCACACGCGCACACGCGCACTCGCGCACTCGCGCACACGCGCACACGCGCACACGCGCACACGCGCACACGCGCACACGCGCACACGCGCACACGCGCACACGCGCACACGCGCACACGCGCACACGCGCACACGCACACACGCTCACACGCACACACGCACACACGCACACACGCACACACGCACACACGCACACACGCACACACGCACACACGCACACACGCACACACGCACACACGCACACACGCACACACGCACACACGCACACACGCACACACGCACCCACGCACACACGCACACACGCACACACGCACACACGCACACACGCACACACGCACACACGCACACACGCACACACGCACACACGCACACACGCACACACGCACACACGCACACACGCACACACGCACACACGCACACACGCACACACGCACACACGCACACGCGCACACGCGCACACGCGCACACGCGCACACGCGCACACGCGCACACGCGCACACGCGCACACGCGCACACACGCACACACGCACACACGCGCACACACGCGCACACACGCACACACGCACACACGCACACACGCACACACGCACACACGCACACACGCACACACGCACACACGCACACACGCACACACGCACACACGCACACCACACACGCACACACGCACACACGCACACACGCACACACGCACACACGCACACACGCACACACGCACACACGCACACACGCACACACGCACACACGCACACACGCACACACGCACACACGCACACACGCACACACGCACACACGCACACACGCACACACGCACACACGCACACACGCACACACGCACACACGCACACACGCACACACGCACACACGCACACACGCACACACGCACACACGCACACACGCACACACACACACACACACACACGCGCACACACGCGCACACACGCACACACGCACACACACACACACTTTTAGCATACACGGCTTTTCGGTTTTCACGGCGTTGAAGACGGTCCAAGAGGCCCCAAAGACCGCCCCAAGACGGCCCAAGAGGCTCCCAAGAAGCCCCCGAAACGGCCCACGAGGGCGCCAAGACGGCCCAAGAGGCTCCCAATACGGCCCAAGAGGGCCCCAAGACGGCCCCAAGAGGGGGACCACGAACCGAAAAGTCGTAGCCTTTCGCCCCAAGAAGCTCCCAGGAGGCCCCACGAATCCCCCAAGAAGCCCCAAGAGGCCCCCGAGAGGCCCCCAAAAGGGCTCCAAAAGGGCCCCAATAGAACCCCAAAGAAGGCCCAGGGACGCCAAATAAAGAGCGATCTGTAACGCAAACAGCTCTTCACACCAAGGCTCCCAAGAGCGAACGGTGACGCAAACAAGCTGATTAGACCAAGCCTCCCAGCAGAGAGCGGTGACGTAACAAGTTCCTGACACCAAGGCCCAGCCAAGGCTCAGGAACGGGCGGCAACGCAACAATCTCTGAACACCAAGGCTCCCAAGAGCGAGGGGTGACGTACCAAGCTCTCAACGCCAAGGCTCCTAGTACGAACGGTGTTGTGAGTAACTTCGGTTTCTGTTTCTGAAGCGCTCTTTCCGTTTCCGTGCTGGCCCAGGTAATGGAAAGAGCGGGGTACGAGTGATGACAGTCTAGTGTGGGGCGAAGCCCTTAAGGGAGGGGTCCAGGGGAGGGGCGAGGCGGGGTTGCAGGGTTGGTAATGGCCGTTTTCTGGGTTTCCCTTGGGTTTTTGCATGTTTTTCGGGTTCACCTCCATGACGGCCCAAGAGCGCTCCGAGAGAGCCCCAAACCGCCCAAGACTGCCCAAGAGGCCTCCAAGACGTCCCAAGAGGCGCCCAAGGGGCGTCCCAAGGGCCCTCAGAGGCCAAAATTATTGATTCTCCGTAGGGAAAATTGCATTTTTAGCATACGCTATTTTTCGGCCTCCACGGCGTCGACGACCGCCCGAGGACGGCCCAAGAGGCTCCAAAGAGGCACCCAAAACGGCCCGATAAGGCCCCCAAGGCGGCCCAAGAGGCGCCCAAGACGGCCCCAAGAGGGGGACCACGAATCGACAAGTCTAGCCTTTCCCCCCAAGAAGCTCCCAGGAGGCCCCCAGAGCCCCCCCCAAGAAGCCCCGAGAGACCCCCAAGAGGCGTCCAATAGGCCACGAGGAGGCCAAAATCATTGATTTCCTATGGGGAAAGGTACATTTTTAGCATACATGGCCTTTACGCTTTCACGGCGTTGACGACGGTCTAAGAGGCCCCACAGACCGCCCCAAGACGGCCCCAGAAGCACTCAAGTGGCCCCCCAAACGGCCCAAGAGGGCGCCCAAGACGGCCCAAGGGGCGCCCAAGACGGCCCAAGAGGGCCCCAAGACGGCCCCAAAAGGGGGACCACGAACCGGAAAGTCTAGCCTTTCGCACCAAGAAGCTCCCAGGAGGCAAGAGGCATCCAAGAGGCCCCCAGGATATCCCAAGAGGCCCCCAAGAGTCCCAAAAGAGGCCCCCAAACGGCCCACAGGTTCTTGACACCAAGGCCCAGCCAAGGCTCAGGAACGGGCGGCAACGCAACAGTCTCTGAACACCAGGGCTCCCAACGGAGACGGCGACGCAACACGCTCTCCATACCAAGGCTCCCAAGAGCGAAGGGTGCCATGAGCTATCTCGGGCAAGTGCCTGAGGCGCTCTTTCCGTTTCCGTGTTGGCCCAGGTAACGGAAAGAGCGAGGTACGAGTGATGACGTTGTGTTTTGGGCGAAGCCCTTGCGGGGGAGTGCAGAGGGAGGGGTAGGGCGAGGGAATGAGTGTTAATGGCCGCTCCGCCTCGTTATTTATCGAGTAGGACTGCCTTCGGGGCTTAAACAAGAGCGTTTCGCTCGAGACATCCTCGGAAAACGCCTCCTAAGCGCTTCTTGGGCCGTCTTGGAAGTTCCAAGAGAGCCGAAGAACCGCCCACGACGGCCCAAGATACCTTCAAGACGGCCCAAGAGCGCTCCAAGAGAGCCCAAGACCGCCCAAGACGGCCCCAAGACGTCCCAAGAGGCCTCCAAGACGCCCCAAGAGGCGCCGAAGAGGCGTCCCAAGAGGGCCCCAAGAGGCCCAAATCGCTGATTTCTCAGATAAAGTTATATGTTTAGCATATACGGCTTTTCTGCTTTCATGGCGTTGAAGACGGTCCAAGAGGCCCCCAAGACCGCCCTAAGACGGCCCAAGAGGCCCCCAAGAGGCCCCCAAAACGGCCCAAGAGGGCGCCAAGACGGCCCAAGAGGCACCCAAGACGGCCCAAGAGGGCCCCAAGACGGCCCAAGAGGCGCCCAAGACTGCCCAAGAGGGCCCCAAGACGGCCCCAAGAGGGGGACCACGAACCGAAAAGTCTAGCTTTTCGTCCCAAGAAGCTCCCAGGAGGCCTCCAGAGCCCCCCAAGAAGCCCCAAGAGGCTCCCAAGAGGCTCCCAAGAGGCCTCCAAAGGGCCCGACAAGGGTCGCAATATGACTTCCAAGAAGGCCCAGGGACGCCAAATAAAGAGCGATCGGTCACGCAAGAAGGTCTTCACACCAAGGCTCCCAAGAGCGAACGGTGACGTAAATCAGCCGATAAGACCAAGGCTCCCAGCAGAGAGCGGCGACGTAACAAGTTCCTGACACCAAGGCCCAGCCAAGGCTCAGGAACGGTCGGCAATGCAACGATCTCTGAACACCACGGCTCCCAAGAGCGAGGGGTGACGTACCAAGCTCTCAACGCCAAGGCTCCCAGTACGAACGGTGGTGTGAGTAATTTCGGTTTCTATTTCTGAAGCGCTCTTTCCGTTTTTGTGCTGGGCCAGGTCTCATGGCCCGCGCCTAAGAGGCCCACAAGGCGGCCCAAGACAACCCCACAAGTGCTTTCAAGTCGGCGTTGGAGAGACCCAAGAGGGCCCGAAGACAGCCCAAGAGCGCCCCAAGAGGACGCAATATGGCTTCAAGACACCCTAAGAGGCCCCCAAGACGCCCCAAGAGGCCCCCAAAGGGGACCCCCAAGAGGCAAACATTGTCCCATTCCCAAAGGGAGTCTTACATGTTAGCATATTCGCTTCTTTGGTCTTCACAGCGCTCAAACGGCTCAGGAGGCCCCCAAGACCGCCCCAAGACGGCCCGAGAGGCCCCCAAGACGGCCCTAGTGTGCGTCAAGACGGCCCAAGAGAGCCCCAAGACGGCCCAAGAGAGGCCCCTGTGGGTCCAAAAGTATTTCCAAGAGAGCCCCAAGAGGGCCACAGGAGGTCCCCAAGGCGACCCAGGAGGGCCCCCAGAGAGCCCCAAGACGGCCCAATGCCACCATGACGGCACAAGGGGGCCCCGGGACGGCCCAAAAGGGCTCCAAGACGGCCCACAAGAGCCCCAAATGAATCCCCAGGAAGTCCTGGAACTGTAATATTTACCGATGTTCGCAAGGTTGATTGCTAGACTTTGCATGTCGCACCGAAGCCTTAACACCAACAGGGCTCCAAGCAACTAAGCCAACGACCTCGCGCCCTCACAAAATAAACGCGCTTTCCGTCCCCATGCCAAGCAGGTAACTGAAAGAGCGAGGTATGAGTGATGACGTTTTTGTGTGGGGCGCAGCCCTCTAGGGAGGGGGTCCAGGGGAGGGGCGAGGGGGGGGGAGAACATGGGTGTTGATGGCTGGCCAGGGGGTGCTTCCCTTTTATTGATTCTCGTGAAGCGGCCCTCGGGCGGCTCCCATGGCCCGTTTCCTAGTATTTCTTTGAGTGAAGCGGCTCAAGGGCCCCAAGACGCCCCAAGAGGGCCCCAAACTTGCCCAAAGACGGCCCCAAGAGAGCCTCAGATGGCCTCCAGACGGTCCAAGAGAGAGCCTCCAGACGGCTCCAGAGGCCCTCAAGAGGACCTTGGGCTCTCTTGGGGGCCTCTTGGGGGCTCCTGGGCGGAAGGCTCGAATTGTCGGTTCGCGTTCCCCCTCTTGGGTGATCTTGGGCGCCATTAAGGCGCCGTTTAGGTGCCCTTTTGTACCATCTTGGGGCGCTCCTGGGGGGCCTCTGGGGCCATCTTGGAGCGTTGGAAGTCCGAAAACGCGAGAACGCGAAACACATCGAAGATCCACAAGGCACATACATACTGGTTGCCTCTTTGGGCCCTCTTGGGGGTCCTCTTGGAGCGACCTTGGGGCTTCTTTGGGGCCTCTCGGGCCGTCTTGGGGCCCTCGTGGGCGCCTTGGAGCGCTCTTGGGTTGTCTTCGAGGCCTCGTGGACCCTCTTGGGCGCTTTCTGGGGCCCTCTGGGCCCGTCTTGGAGCCCCCTGGCCTTTGGAACAGTCACGCGAGGCAGCCCAGGAGCGCGCGGGAGCCCCTAGGAAGTTTCTCAGAATTCTAGACAGAATCCCCCAGTCTTGAGCACAGAGAACAGAGAGTACATGAGATCCTGGGGGTAACTTCACTCGTTCCTCGAAGCCAGGCACGTTGGCGGATAATAGAGTTTGGGTATGAGTGATTTTGCGCATCAGTGTATTGAACCATGGGTGAGTCTGAGTGTCCGTCAGATTGAGCGAATGGGTCTGAGTGTGAGGGAGTCGGAGTGCCCGAAACATAGAATGTAGGGTCAATGACCAGTCACTCGGTGTATGAGTAGGTCTAGATGTTAGTGAATATGCACATGAGTGAGTCTGAGTGTGCGTGACTGTGGGCGGATAACAGATCTGTGGAAGGGAGGAGGAGTGAGGCGGAGGGATACGGGATATGGGTAAGTTTGGACATCTAGTTTCATGAGGGATGGGCCTTTGCAGGACCGTTTTGGGCCGTGTGCCGACGAAGGGGTCGCTTTTGCCTCAGACTGCGTTGTGCCTCCTTCAAAGCTGTTTGGACTCAAGCTGGAGACAGGCTATACATCAAGCGACATGCTGCGCGGATCGGACAGGAGTTGCTTTCTTGCCAAAGGAACAATCTTCCACCATTCAAAGGGCACCTTCGTGGACTCGCTGTCGCACATCAGGTTGGCAGCCGCAGGCGATGCACGCCAGAACTTTGACCTCACCTCCGTTATCGAGCCTGCCTCGATTCACAACGTGACCTCGGAATCGGCCAGCTCAGAGACAGAGGACAGGCCCAGCGTGGAAACAGAGACCAGCGGTGACGGTGGCGCCTGCATCGGCTCCACTACGGGGAAGGCTTCGTCAGGAGGCTCAAGCGGGTACGAGGCGTCATTGGCGACGCTCCGCGGCGCCCGGAATAGCGACGAGAACTCGGGCGGGCCGCGCGCACGAAAGCCCCAGCGGTCGAAGCAACCGATGCCGGCGAGGACGTTGGATTGCCTGGTTTCCCTCGCGTCGGGACCCACTCGCAAGAGTTCGGGGCTTCGGAACAAGCAGTTCCACTACAAGTCCGAGCCCGCTGCATGTTTGGAGACTGGCCTGTACACGTTGATGCTCCGCCAGATACCGCGGCACTACACGCAGATAACCTTCCTGGCCGACGTCTCGCGCAGTGGCTTCATGGAGTTGGTGGACTTCATCTACATTCCATTTGATGCCAGAAAAGGCAGAAACGTTGGATACGGTTTCATCAGCTTCACGGAAACACTCCACGCTTTGGCATTCATCCAGGAGTTCGACGGTGCGTACATGAACGCGGAGATGAGGAGGCAGGGCAAGCCGTTGCGCATGCATCCTGCCGCGGTGCAGGGCTATGAGAACAACATCGCGCACTTCGCACAATCCTGGACCTGCCCGAAGTCGGACCCGCAGCCCGCTCCGCTCTTCATGCCGCGCGGATCTTGGGCGGTGTTGCCCCTGGAGACCCAGGAGGAGCTGCTGGCCCTCCTAAAGCCCAGGGGCGCGCAGCCGCCGCGGAGCTCACAGGTGTCAACATCGGCGCGTCGAGAACGGCCGCAGGAGGAGGATGTCGAGCAGGATGGAGGGCACAGCCAAGGGCACCCGCAGGGTCCAGCAGTCCCCACGGCCACTGGCCTCGAGGACATCGCCTCCGCGCTCGCTGCGCAGAGCGGGGCCTCCGCGATGGCTGCGCCCGTTCTGCCGCCGCCTGGGCTTCTGGCCCCTGCGGGGCGGTACGCCCCGTGGCCGACGAGCGGCGCCTCCGTGGTTGGACCAGATCGCCCGCGCTCCCGACTCCGCGCGCGTGCGGCTTGGCTGGAGGAGCGCTCGCCGCAGACGTCTCGGTGCCCCGCCGCTCCAGGCGGGCAGCTCCTGCCCACCACCGAGCAGGGCCTGCTCCGGAAGAGCCGTGCTCCCGGCGTGTGGTGCAGCCATCCCGTGTCCGCGCCTGCAGCGGCGCAGGCCTGGGGCCCGATGCTCATGGGCGTCTACCAGGAGCTGGAGGAGAGGAGGCAGTGCCTGCTGCAGGAGCTCGTCGCTGTGCACCAGAGGCAGCAGCTCACCCTCGCGAGCTCCATGCAGGGCCCGATGCTCTCAGCGATATCCCGCTTGGGCCAGCGCGATCTGGAAATGCGGTACGAGCCGCTCGGCGTCGGCCTGGCCCAGATCTGACCAAGCCCGCGTGGTTGCTTCTTCTCGTTGTTGGTCCCATCGGGGCATCCTTCTGGCCGGAGATCGTCCGACGCCATGAGTGTCTATATCTCAGGAGGGGGAAGAAACACACAGACACAATTATTTGTCGATTTCCAGGAAAATATGGGAAAATATGGGAAGTGGTGGGGAAGACAAAAACCCAGAAAATATGCGAAAATATGGGGGATCATTTTATTTGTGTTTATTTATTTGTGTGTCCTGGGGCCCCTTCATATATCAAGGCACCCGTGGCGAATCTCCGCCACCGTCCGAGCGAGAAGCACTCTGAGTGGTGACCCTTCGAGAGCACCGCCCAGAAGTCCGTCACACGTGTGGCGTGTCTCGTCTCCACATCACGGGGCCGTCGTTCTCCTCCTCCTCCTCCTCCTCCTCCTCCTCCTCCTCCTCCTCCTCCCGCCTCCTCCTCCTCCTCCTCCTCCTCCTCCTCCTCCCGCCTCCTCCTCCTCCCGCCTCCTCTTCCTCCTCCTCCTCCTCCTCCTCCTCCTCCCTCCTCCTCCTCCCGCCTCCTCTTCCTCCTCCTCCTCCTCCTCCCTCCTCCTCCTCCTCCTCCTCCTCCTCCTCCTCCTCCTCCTCCTCCTCCTCCTCCTCCTCCTCCTCCTCTTGTGCCGTCTTGGGGCCTTCGTAGGCCGTCTTGGGTTCCTCCGAGGGCCTTCGTGGGCCAGCGTGGGCCTCTTTCGGGGCCGCCCTGGGGCGTCTTTGGCCCTTTTGCTTCGGCCTTCGCAGCACGCATGTGGGAAAGCATTCGATCGTGAACCTGGGAAAGTTGAACACATTGCCAACCACAAGGAACACGTTTGCCCGCCTGGACACTGAACAGTGGCTGGTTGCTCTCTCGATGTGCACGCCATGCGGTGCAATGATTGTTTGAAGATTTTGCAGGCGCCACCTCCGATACTTGAGGAAACACCCCAGCCACCCGCAACTTCTTGGCAACACTCAAGATCCGTGACTCGTTTAGGCGTGTGATGATGGCGACGACGACGGTGATGATGATGTTGATGTTGGTGGTGTCATCCTCTGGCGATAATGGGCGTGACCCGGGTGGGGAGGGGGGGAGGAGGGGGGAGGGGGGGGGCAGGGGGCTGGGCACGTCGCAAGTCGCGCTGGCGCTGTCTAGGATTGCAGGGGGGGGGGATGGGGGGGGCGGCGGGGCTGGTCACAGGCGTTGTCGCGAATAACAAGAAACGTGAGCGCCCATTGATCGCCAATAGAGGCTTGATAGACCACTCCGCCCAGCAACATGCGTATCTGCTATCGAAGACCTACTGCCGATCTGTCGGCGGTGTAGCGCCGATTCCATGTCGATGCTTCCATCTCAGCCAGACCCCCCTAACGTTCCCCCTTGACTCATGTCTGATGTCTTGGCTGCTGGGAGCTCCATTCGCTGGCGTTGCGTCCGGCTCTGTTTGGTAATCGGTTGGCGGGGTTGGCCCGCGCTAGCCCTGTTCCCGACTGATGCCGCCCGGTTCCGCCTCGGAGTGGTGCCCTGGAGTCTCGAGGACATGTCGGGGAGTGTCGGAGGTGGAAGGGTACGCGCCCGCCCCTGAGGGCGAGGAGGTACCCACATCAACGATCCTGTCGGCGGGAAACCATCCACATGCACAACACCAGGGCAGGGCTCCAGCAGCAGTGTGTGTGTGTGTGTGTGTGTGTGCGAATGTTTTCTGGCGGTGCAGTTGGTTTCCTGATACGGGCTTGTTTCGCCGGCCCTGCATTCCCGACGTGTCCTTGTTTGGTATTGTGTGTTGGCTGCCGCGAGTTGGCTTTGCCGTCGCGTACTACCCCTACTGTTCCTGATAGATTGTGCCCAGAAGGTTAAGTGGCGCCCTTGAGTTGCAACCGATGTATCGGCTCCCGCACGGAGCACCGCATAAGTGACAATTCAGAACCAGCACCCCGTAAAATGCTCCCGTCAGCTCCAGCCCAAAAAATCGAGTCCTACAAGTACCAGATTGTAAGACAGTGCATGCAATGTGGTGTTATTCAAGACTGTGTGTCATATTCCACCTGACGTTTACACGTGCTCATATCTTCCTGACTCTCTCTGTCTCTCTCTCTCTCTCTCTACCTCGCTCTCCCCCCTCTGAATACTTGAAGGATTTGATATGATCCTGCTGGCCCCCGTTCCAATTAGTTACGCTTCACGAATGCCCGTCAGCCCATTCAGAAGCCCTGCTCACGAGAGCTGGCGGGAAATGGAAAGCAGAGACGCATATAATTAAACAGAGCGGTCAAAGAGAGGTGGGGGAGGAACGTGTTGAGCCATGTTGGATGTTACCTTGGGGCAGCGGAGGCCCTCTTGAAGCTATGGGAGTCCTCTTGGGGCTCTTTTGGGGCATCTTGGGGCCCCCTTGGGCCCTTTTGGGGGGTCTTGGAGTCCTCTTGGGGCTGTTTTGGGGCGTCTTGGGGCCCTCTCGTGGTCCCTTGGGGCTCTCCTAGGAGTTTCGGAGGGCCTCCTGAGACCATCTTGGAGGCCATCGATCAAAAGGGGGGGTCCCTTATCTAGCCCCCCCCCCTAAGAGCCCTCGAAATCGCCTCTTGGGGCCTGGGGTGCTCTTGGGGCGATCTTGGTCCCTCTTGGGGCCGTCTTGGGGGCCTCTTGGGCCCCCCTGGTGCTCTCTTGGGCCAGGTGCCATCTTAAGGCCTCAAAAGCGCATCGGAAGCGAAGAGGCGAGAAGGCCGAACTCGTGGGTTCCCCTTCGGTTTTGAACGATTTTGGCTTCTCGGGGAGGTCCTGAGGGGTCTCCCAAAGCCTTCGAGCCCTCTTGGGGCCTCTTGGAGGCATGCTGTTGGCTATCTTGAGCCATGTTGGGCTATCTTGAGCGCCACGCGTGCCAGGGGCGCCACGCGCGCCAGGCACCTCTGGGGCCCGAGCGTGCCGGCCACGCCTGGTGCGCCAGATGCGCCACGTGCTCCGAGTGCGCCAGGTGTGCTGCACACTCCAGTCGCGCCAGGTGCGCCACGTTCGGGGCACGTGCAGAGTGCGTCAGGTGCGCCTGCGCACGTGACAGCACACATCGGGGAACATGTCGGCCCTCGCCATCCTTGCCGAGAACCGATGCCCATCATTGTGTTTGGTGGGCCTGCGCACAGCAGGCCACGCGCCACCACCCCCGCCGTCCCTGTGAAAAACAACTTCGCAGTGATCGCGGGATGGCCGCGCATGATCCAGATTCAGCCGCGAGGTGCATGTTGTGTTTTTTTCGGGGATGGTAGCCCTGCGCACAGCAGGGAATATGCTGACACCCCCGCTGTCCCTATCAAAACAATACAAAGTGCTCGCGGGCCTCACGAACATGACTCAAGACTTTGCCCCGAAGTGTACTTTGCATAGTTTTTGCTCAGGGATGGTGGGGGGGCGCATCGGGTTGGCCGCGCATGTTCCAAATCTGGTGGCCGAGTGCGTTTTCTTGTTGCGTTTTTGAGAGGGATGGTGGGGGGCGGGCCCTCATGGAGTCGGCATGGTTCTGGGTTGACCGCCGGCCGGGTGGGGGGGAGGGGGTGTATATTAATCAGGAGCAATGATAAACCCTTGCCCGAAGGAGAAGAGGGGCACTTGGAAGAGGGAGGAAACATATCATTAGACCGCCTGCGCCCTGAGGGCTGGCTGGATTTGGCTGACTGATTGGCAAGCTGGTTTGCTTGTTGGCTGGCTGATCGGTTGGCTGGCGGATTGGCTGGCTTGTCTATGGTTGGTTGTTCGATGTTGGAGAGGGGAGGAGACCATGGAGGCAATGGAATCTTCGGCGGAGGGGACCATGGGATCGGGCACGGGAAAGTAGGGACCAGAGGGTGGGGGGGACCAAAGGGGCGAGCTGGCCAGGAGGAGACAGGGGACCGGGCGAGGGGAGCAGTCCGGGGCAGGAACGGGGATCCACGGGAGGGGAGAGGACAAGTGGAAGGAATGAACCAAATTCTCAGGGGATCGTGGTGGGGGGATGCAGTACGACATACTGTTCGTTTCATGCCCTCTCTCTCTCTGCTCCTCCTTTCCCTTTATCCGTATCCTCACGTCGCCGGCGTACAAGGATGAGGGGCAGGAGTTCCTCATTCTTCATCCTTTGGTTGCCCAGGGCAAGAGGGACAGAGTCAGGTAAGTCCTATCTGCTTTTCCCAAATGCCATCATTCAAACGTTGAAGCTTGGCTTCTTTTTTCTTCGCAACCCATGTCGGGCCGGACGAGAGGAGGGATGGGAATAGTGAAAGGAGGGGGGGTACGAGATCTGCTGCATGCTGCATGCAGCTTGTTTCGGGCTCTCTGGCTGGTGCGTTCCTCGATAATAGGGCATCCTGGTCGCCATGAAAACTAGCTGCATGCAGCCCATTCCCCATCTCCTCCTTCGCTATCCGATATCCCCACCGCTATCCGTTACGCCCTCCCCCTCGCTCGTCCGACCAGGCCCATCTTCCGGTGGGAGAATTTTTTGAATTGTTGCCCTGTGGATTGTCTCTGGGGCCGCCAGGGCGGTGCGTTACCAAGCTGTCGTCGCCGCGCCAGTGGATCGTTTTCATCGCGCTTGGGAGGGAGCGAGGAATGGAGTGAGGGAGGAAGAGAAGCGGAGGAGGAGGAGGAGGAGGGGGCAGGCGTAGTAGTTTCCTTCGCAAAGCGCGATCATCCGAACACTTGGGGATTGGCTCTCTGTCTGATCGCCGCCTATTTCACCCTCGCATTCCCTCCTACTCCTTGTCTTCTCCGGCGGCCCGCGCGGAGAACCTTTGCTCGGGAGGCGGCTTCCGTGCAGCCACACCGACGCGTTGCAGACCTGACCGCGCCGCCCCAATGGAACGTTCGTTTTCTCCCCGCTGGGCACGTGTCTTGCCCTCTCATTCCTCCTGATTGGGGGCTGCAGCGGTGGTGGATAGCCACGGGGGTGGCGGATTATGTCGGCGCTTGCCGAAATATCGGCCGGCACCTTTCCAAAAGCGCCATCATCCGAAGCTTTGGAGGCCGACTCTCTGTGTCTGGTCGGCGCTCGCCTCTGCCCCCCTCCCACCCCATTCTACTTCTCCTCGTCTCCTCTGGCAGCCCGCGCGGAGAACTTTTGCTCCTGGGGCGGCCTCTGGGGCCGCTGGGCCAAGGCGCCGCGCCCCTGACCGCGCCGCCCCAATGGAACGTTTTCTACCTGCGCGGCGCATGTCTTGCGCTTCCCTTGCTCCTGATTTGGGGGGTGCGACGGGTGGGTCGCAGAGGGGGTGGAGGGTAACACGGGCGCTGGCCGAAACTTCGGTTATTGTAGTGGCCTCCGGCCAGTGCCGCCGATCTGGGGCGCTCTGGACGTTGTTGTGAATGAACGATGACAGACGACATTGGGCGGACAACGATGACGACGATAATGGATGGCCAGAGAGCATGGCCGAGGGCGAGGACTGCCGACGTGGACGACGACGATGACGACGACAACGATGGCGATGACGAGGCGGTCCAGCCGTCGTCGTCGGGCCCCGGTTTCCGCCCCGCGATCCCCAATCTTGGGTCCACAGTCCTCGGTCCCCAGGTCCCTGGTCCCCAGTCCCCAGGTTCCCGGTCCCCAGTCCCTGGTCCACGGTTCCCGGTCCCGGTCCCTGGTCCCCGGATCCTGCTCCCCGGTGTCCATTGGTCTTTGGTGCTTGGTTCGGTCCCTGGTCCCTGGTCCCCGGCCCCTGGTCCCCATGGTCTCGGTCCCTTGCCCCGGGCCTCCGGCCTCCAGTGCCTCGGTCCCCGCCATGTCCAGTCCCCGGTCCGCGGTCCTTGGCCTTCACTAATTTGCATTGGGCGTTAGGTCGAGTTAGCTTGTTGCTTGGTTGTCATAAGCATACCTTGTAGATGTAGGTGCACAGCGTATGTCGTGGAGCGCAAGTCCTTATAAGGTTTCGCGGAGTCCTTCTAATATTCGCTAAGGTTCGCTATCCACTTACGGCGCGTTAAGATTAAAAAATAAGAAGAAAATGCACTACATGCTGATGTATGTTTAGTAACTACGTTGCCACCGCGAGCTCATCATGTTAAACAAGCTTAAGCCATGCTTAATAGCCGCGCTATGTAAAGTTATCGTCCAATGCAGCGTGGCTACAGTTAGATGAGTCGGTACAACGTTGACCTAATAGTTAACATCAGCTACGCACTGTTCTCATAAGTTCGCAACTTGTTATTTGATTTAAGCCGATATGCATAGCATGTAACATGGTTGTGACGTGCATGTTGATAAACTGCTATCTTAGTATAAGGTGGGCCTGCATGAGTTAGTTTGTGTTGAACATCCATTGTGTTTGATTGGGGTTAGCCTCGGATGTTGTCATGGTTTTCGAAATGTCGTTTGGTTTCGTTAGGTTGCGGACGGATGTTTGAGCAGATTGTGTTCGGTTGATTGTCTTGGATTGTGGTTTGCCAAGTTATTATTGTACAACTGTTTTGCGTTGATTGTTATTTTCAGTAGGGTTTAGGTGCATCCTTTTATTCCAGCGATTGTCTCTTCCAGGGCCAGTGTTGTTCGTGTTGAACTGTTGTTGCACCGACTGTTCTCATCGTTACATGTGGACTCAGGAACCTGTTTTTATTGCATCCATGGTGCTTCATTGGCTTGCTGATGATGTATCGAGCATGTTTTTTGCTGCAGCGGTTTGTTTCAGTGGTCCAGGTGATGATCGGAGCATTTTTCTCCACCCGACAGGTTGGGGTTGTTAGATTTCAAGAACAGGCCCCCCGGCCAACCCTACGCATACGCGGCCGCCAGACCCCAAGTTGTCCCGAGAGTCTCCGAGAATCCCTGGGACTCCCGCCTAGCGCCCTCGACAAACACGACTGCATACCGCGGCCGCCAGACCCCAAGTGGTCCCGAGAGTCTCCGATAGTCCCTGGGACTCCCGCCTCGCGCCCTCGAAAACACGATTGCATAACGCGGCCGCCAGACCCCAAGTTGTCACGAGAGCCCCCGACTTCCTGGGACTCCCGCCTCGCGCCTTCGACAAGCACGAAAAAGACAGCAATACACAACATAACATGACAGAACATAACATAGCAATAATGCCACGACAAGCACAGCGTAATCTGACAACACGAAGCACACCATGGCAGAACATTGCAGAACATAGCACGACATGACACATCATGACATAACAGAGCTGAGCGTAACATAACACTCATTGGTTGAATATATCATATCATGGCACAGCGATCAGAACATGCCATAACACACCAACAGGGCATAGCGACGAACACGACAGAACACAACATGTCACAGTATATAAACATAACAACAACACGATCACGACATACACTGACGGAACATCATGTAGCAGTACCATTGCAAAACAGACCATGACATAACCTCGCACACCATGCCTTATCATATCATGACAGAATAGCCCAACATAGTACACATAACACGACAAACCATAACAGCTCATGACATAATATGACAGAACAATACATAACATGGGACAGTCTATCACAACATAACATTGCCTAACAGGCATGACATCACATAACATAGCATATCATGGCGCACTAGGGCATACCATAACAGCACATATCATGACATGGCAGAACATTGCAGGCCAGAACATGACACAGCACACCATACCATCACATGGTCGGGCGTATCATAACACACCGTGACGGAACATGTCATACCACGACACAACGTTCAGAACATGTCACAGCACGCCACCCGAGCATAGCGACGAACACGGCATACTACACCACGGAACAATAGAAGGTATCATAACAGAGCGCTATCATGACATAAGATGAACAGGGTCATTACAAACCAGACGATGGCACATCATCACATAACGTGCCATATCAAAGCATGGACAACAGTAGGCTCACGACGACATAACAGAACAAGGCATGGGATACGATGGCAAAACGTTGCATACCATGAAAACGACAGAACACAACATAACGTCACATAGCTAACCAGAGCAGAATGTCACATAACAGAGAACCACAGACCCTCTGACAACAAACCAAACCAGAGCACACTCTAGCATCACAGAACAAACCAAAGCCAGGTCAGACCTTCAGTTGTCCCGAGGTTCCCCGAGTCCTCGCCGCTGCCCTGCTGCGGGCGGCCTCCTCGCCTGCGCCCCTCAGTCTAAGGATGGGAAAGGGGGGGGGGAGAAGGAGAAGGGAAGGAGGCATGGGGCAGGAGGAGGAGGACAGGGGCCCCAGGTTTCGGTGGGGATCGCTCGAAGCAAATAGTTTTGATTGGTTGTTTTGATTCGGGGTTCCCTGGGTGCTTTATGGTTGCTGTTGTAAGCGATGCTTCACTCGACACGTGTTGAATGCATGGTCTCCCGCTATTATTTGCAAGCAGTGGCTCATTCATGAATTGCTACAACCATAGTATAAGACAGTTCGCCACTCGGGCCCCGCCGCCAACCCAAACGGCGAGCATATAAGGATGTCCAGCCAGTCTGGGCGGCGACGGTGCACGTCGTCGCCTTGAGTGCCGTCGCGGTGGCGATGGTCCTCGTCGTCGCCGTCGCCGTCGCCGCCGTCGTCGTCGCCGCCGTTGTCATCGCAGACGTGTTCGCCGCCGCCACCGCCGTCGCCGCAGCCGTCGTCGTCGTCGTTTTCGTCGCTGCCGCCGTCGCCGTCGCCGTCGTCGTCGCGGTCGCCGTCGTCGTCGCCGTTGTTTTCGTCTACGTCGTCGTCGTCGTCGTCGTTCGTCGTCTTCGCCCCCATGATCCTCGCATTCCTCCCCGCCACCCCCCCCGTCATCGTCGTCGTTGTCGTCGTCCTCCCCATCGGGAGGATCACGCCGCAGCGTGATTTTCCCCTGCAGCGGTCTCCGACTCGGCCGTCATGCCGCGCGTCGTGGCGGGCGAGAAGATTTCGGCGCAGCGGGTCGCGCCGCGCTGGTTCGCGCCCAGCTCCGCGGAGCTGGCCAACGTGAACCTGAAGCGGGGCGCCATCGAGGTGACCGAGGATGGGCAGCGCTGAGCGCGCCCACCTCGGCGAACACCGAGGAGGTGAAACTGGGCGACAAGGTCAAACTGCAGCTTGAAGGTGGTCGCACTGTCTGCGCGCCCTCGCAGGCGACTAGCGCAAGGCGCGAGGGGGGCCCCCCCCGATAGCGCCGCGCGGCCGGCCGCGCGCCGGCCGCCCCCGACGGCGCGTCGGATCGGCTGCGGGTTGACCGCTCCATGGATTCATATTGTTGGAGCGGCGCGTCGGCCGCGCGCGCTGATTATCTGCGGCCCGAGTCGGGTCGCTGCAAGCGCCCGTTGGACTGCAGCCCTCGTGGAAGAGGATGGACGAAGAAGGCGGGGGCATGGTGGCGCGACGGGGGGGCGGGATAGATGGGGGAGGAGGACGGACGAGGGGGGGCGATCGGGGCCGCGGCCCTCGCCGAGGAGGGCGACGGCGTGATGGCGAGGCGGAGGCCCCGACTGGATGAGTTGGCATCGACTTCGTCGCATCATAGTTTGTCGTGGCAGAAAGGCTGCCGCGGGCTATCTAGGAGTAGTAGTCTGCGGCGCGCGGCGGTAACGACGGAGCGCAAAATGGTCGCGTCGCTCAATGCGGTTTCATCCTTCCTTCGCATGGCGCGCGTCGCAGGACGGGGTCGTCGACGGCTCTACCTTCGGCGAGGTGGATGCCCATCGGCGAGTCGACGCACGTGACGCTGCATGTCCGACTGCCCGTTCTGCTTGACCACTTGGTCACGCGAGCAGCGCGTCGGCTGCGGCCGACGCGCGCAGGCGGTTGGGGCATGTGGCTTTGGGCGGGGATACATATATATATATATATATATATATATATATCTATATATATACATATGCACATTGCAGGCCGTGGCTCGCGCGGCGGGCGCGGCGGTTTCCGCGGGGTTGGTGCTGGACGAGGCGCGGGGAGACATTGCGTCTAACATGCGCTGGTTGCCAGTGGGCCAGCGTCGCGCGGTCGCGCGGAAGATGGCGGGCTCGCTGGAGCGCCGCCGCAAGCAAGACGCGAGAAGGGCGCCGCCGCGGGGGGGCGGCATCGACGCCTGCGGCTCCAGGAGAATGCGCGAGCTCATTCAGGGCCGCTCGGGTTTCTAAATTTGGTCTTGTTGCCCAGCTGCAGCCGGGCATCGCGAGGCATGCCAGGCCATGGTGGGCGCGGGCGCCCCCCCCCCCCCCGCGCCGCGGAGGTCCCCGCGCGGCGGCGGCTTCGCCGGGGCGCTGCTGGGCATCGACGAAAGGGCGCCCCTGTCTGTCGAGTCCGCAGGCGACTCCATCGCCTGCCTCCGCCCCCGGGCCGCGCGGGTCCGATCGCGCTGGGGCGCGGCGCCCAGCTGCAGCCGGGCGCGTAGATGTCTGAGCCGGGGGCGGGTGGGGGGATGCGGCGCCTGGGGCATCTATGTTGCCCAGCTGCAGCAGGGCCGGCAGCGGGCGTCGAGGCGGTCGACGAAGGCGACGCCCTCGGGGGCGGCGCCCCTGATGACGGCGACCTCCCGAGCGCTGCGCCTCAGAGGGCGACGCCCAATCCGGCCGCGTCGGGGGCCGCGCGCGAGCTCGAGGCCGGCGCGCCAGAGCCTGGGGCGCCGCGCGCTCTCGGGGCGCCCACTGGCCCCAGAGGCAGAGAAGGCGCGTCGCGAAGCGGCGCGCGCAGTCTTCCTTTGGAGGATGGGCCTATAAGCGGTTTAAGGCTTCAGGCGGCGGTGGCGGCGCTTTCCGCGCCGCGCGCGACCGCGCGCGAAAGTGGCAAGTTCCGGGTGCATTTGCGGCAGCGGGCGGTTAGCGCCCGCGGCTGCAGCTGCGCGCGCCGCGCGTGCATGGGCGGGGGGCCGCGCGAAAGAAGGGGGCAGGATGGCGGGGGGGGGGGGGGCGTTGGAGACAGCGACGATGGGGGTGGGCAGTGGTGAAGCAGATGGTGGGCCATTGAGAGGGCCGGGGCGAGCTGCGGCGGCGCGCCTTCTCATTCGCCACCACCGATGCACGTTGGTGACTTCGGTTGACCGCGTTGCCCGTCGGTGCATCGTCGGCGTCGCACCCTCAAGTGCAGTCGCGCGTCGGGGTCGGGTGCAGCTGACATCAACCACGTAGGCTTTTGTAGCCTCCAATTATCTGTGTGAGGGTGTGATATCGTTTCCCGTAGGTGTCGCCAGCGCCGGTTGCAGCCGTCACGCTCAGGCATCGCGCCGCCCGCGCAACGCGCCGCCTCCGCCGCCGCAGAGGGCGACGGGGCTGCCGAGGTGCAGGGCGCGCAGGGGCTGGCGGAGCTGCAACTCGCGCCGCAGCATCACCCGCGCTGCCACACGCAGCAGATGGAGCAGTACGTGCAGCAGTACCTGATGCAGCGTCAGTACGCCACGTCTCTGCAGCAGCAGCAGCAGCAGCACGCCGCGCAGACGCGGCAGCAGTTACAGCCGCAGCAGCAGCAGCCGCAGCTACATCAGCAGCAGCAGCCGCAGCACCCGCAGCTACAGCAGCAGCACTAGGGCAAGCACGAGCAGCAGCAGCAACAGCAGCAGCAGCAGCAGCAGCAGCAGCAGCAACATCAGCAGCAGCAGCAGCAGCAGCAGCAGCAGCAGCAGCAGCAGCAGCACGTGTAGCAATAGCAACTGCATCGCCATCAGCGGCCGCTGCAGCTGCGGTCCCGCGGCAACGGGAAGCGCCCCTGCCGCCCAGTGTATTGGCGGGGCCAGACACAGCTTCTGTCGGAGATGGTGCTGCGGGGCAGCTCGCTGGAGCGCGTGCGCCAGGTGGCCCGCGCGCGCTTTTCGGACGAGCCCCATGCAGGGCACGGTGCGAGCGGCCTGCCGGCGCTCCAGCGCGCGCCGCGCAGGCGGTCTCTGCAGCAGGGGCGGGGCGGGGCATGAGGGGGCGGGGCGGGCGCGTGGGCGGGGCAAGGGTGGGGCGCGACGGCAGGGCCCAGGCGCGTCGTAGTTGTCCCGCGAAGCATTTTAGGAAGGGGCGCAGGGCATACTGCAACATGCTAGGCAACAGAGGCACACCGACCCTTCGTTCGAACTTTCCACGCGCGCGGCCGCCCAAGGAGTTCACAAGGGCGCGCGGCAGATGGGGGAGTCGCCGCGCCCCCGACAGTCCATTTAGGAACGGCGCCCAGTGGGGTCGGGGCGATGGAGGGCGCGGGGGGGCGCGCGGAAAAACGCGGGCCAGGGGGGGGGGCGTCATCTACTCCGCGAGAAGGACGCTGGAGGAGGAATCGTCGTCGTCGCCGGGGGTGAGGAGGCATGGGGGGAGGGGGGGGGGGAAGGGGAGGGGGAGGAGGAGGAGGAAGGAAGGAGGAGGAGGAGGAGGAGGAGGAGGAGGAGGAGGAGGAGGAGGAGAGGAGGAGGAGGAGGAGGAGGAGGAGGAGGAGAGGAGAGAGGAGGGGAGGAGGAGGAGGAGGAAGAGGAGGAGGAGGAGGAGGAGGAGGAGGAGGAGGAGAGGAGGAGGAGGGAGGAGGAGGAGGAGGAGGAGAGGAGGAGGGAGGAGGGAGGAGAAGGAGGAGGAGGACAAGGAGGACAAGGAGGACAAGGAGGACAAAGGAGGAGGAGGAGGAGAGAGGAGGAAGGAGGAGGGTAGGAGGAGGAGGGAGGGAGGAGGAGGAGGGAGGAGGAGGGAGGGAGGGAGGAGGAGGAGGAGGAGGAGGAGGAGGAGGAGAGGAGGAGGAGGAGGAGGAGGAGGAGGAGGAGGAGGAGGACGAGGAGGACGAGGAGGACGAGGAGGACGAGGAGGACGAGGAGGACGAGGAGGTAAGATAAGACGAAGGCGGGAGGCGTCCAAGATACCGCCCGCGGGGATGACACAAAAACAGGCTAAACCTGGTCCTCCTCAGCCTCCTCGTCCCCCCCACGGCTCGCCTCCCGCTCCCAGCGCGGGAGCGCGGCGCCTGTGAGGCCGAAGCCGGCGAGGAGGGGCCCGCGCCCCAGCGCGACCTGCCACGGCGGCCCCCCGGGGAAGACAGCCCTGCCAACAGGGAGGGCCGCGCGCACCTGGGGTCGGCCGAGGATCGCACGAGCGAGGCCCAAGAGGTCTCCAGGGGCGGCGCGCTCGAGGACGCTCACACTCCAGCCCTTATAGCGGGTCAACCAACGCGGAAACAAACCAGCGAGCAACCTTGAACGCTGCTGCTTCAGCCCTGACTCCGCGTTGTGCCCATGGCACACACATTCACTGAGCCCCCGGACACGGCCCCACGCGTAAACTCCACACGACATACAGCAGATCAGTCGTGGGGCGGTCACCACAGAGGCTCCTGCACTATCGTACACTTTGCACACTCTCAGGTTATGCTGCGACAGCCTCATCAGAATGGCTAGCTCGGGATCACTGGGCCCATCGTCAGCCACGGCAGAGAGCACAGCACGAAAACGCACGGAGACGGGAGACACGGGGCTCTCTCGAGAACCAGAACGCCTGGACCGAGCCGAATGGCCCTTGTCTGGCAGGCCCTCGGAGTCGTCCCAGCCCCGCTCCTTCATCAGAATCCCCTGCCGCCCAGCCCACTGGCCCAACTCCCGCCCCAGAAGCTTAAGACCAGCAATCTCTCGGGCAGCCTGCCCTACTGACGGGTGCATGCCCGCTCCCCTTTTAGCGAGGGCGTCGGCAATGGCGTTAGCCTTGCGCTCCCAATACGTGGTGCGCCCTATGGTGACATCGGCCTCAGAGCAATGTGCCTTGGTCTTTTGGACCCGCAGGCCATCCTCGAAGGCCGCATGCACCGAAGACCACATGTGCGCCTGGGCGCACCTAGCGCTCGTGGTGCGAACTCTGGACTGCGAAGCGGCAATGGTCGCTGCACAGCCCGTCCAGACACCCTCAGGGGCCAACGCGATCTGGCCGAGCATAAAGAAAGCATAGTCCTCGGCGTCTTTAGCGAGCTGGAGGGGGGCGGCATCCCACGGGACGGGGCCGAAAGCTCCAGCCAGCATCTCACCAGCGTCGTCGACCGAGATCACCGCCCACCCCGCTCGCCTTAGGAGCGGGTCCGAGGGAACAATCGCAGAACCATCGGCAACAAGTTTCCCACGCAGCAGGCCGTCCTCGGGCCTCCGTATCCAGGAAACATGGCAGCTTTGGGACCCCAGGGGCGCGGGGACCAACTCCCCAGGAAAAGGAAGCAGCCCAGACGCAACAAAAACTCTCCTGGGTCTTTGAACTCCCGAATCTGCTTGGCGGCAGCTAACGCACCATCAGACAGCCAATGTGCACGATCTGCCGCCCAAGCATCACAAAGAAACCTACGATGGAACATGGTCCCTGGGCCGCCTCGGCAAAGCCTGCAGAGGTTGCACGACGCGAACCCATGCCTATGCAGCCGATCCTGCGTCCAGTGGGTCCCCGAGACCGAAGCCCTGAGGGCATTGACATGCGATTTAGTCCAGGAGTCCGTGCGCCTGGACAAGAGAAAGTCCAGCGGCTGCCAGAAGACAGGACGACACCACGACTCCGAACCGACACGAGCCTCAAGGGCGCGAAAATCCGACATCTCCCTGGCAGCCTGCTGGGCAAGGGTGGCAACAACCGTTGGCGACATCCTGAGCAGGTCTATCTGCTCTCCGGTTGCCAGGACTAGGAGGCGTGCAGATCTCGGTTCCCACCCCAGATCTCCACAAGCAAGCACGAACACGTGGGCAGGCGACGTCGCTCTGGACCACGGGCGGCTGGTGGAGGCAAGCGAGCGCACAGCATCCTCGAAAACGGCTTGGAGAATAGCAATGCTAGGGAGTCCATCCCAAGCAGCTCGGGCCCATTCGAAAACTACTTGCTTGAAATACAGGGGAACGGGGTCCATGGCTTTACCCTGCTTGAACGTGCGGAGCTTTAAGCCGACCGAGGCCCCTTTCTTCTCGGGGGCCAACGACAGCAGGGCCTGAGAGCGGATCCTTTCAACTGCGCCCAAGGAAGACCCCTGACAGACGCCCCCCACAGCGCCGAAGCCTCCTGCGGACCCGCTCTCTGGATGTGTCCGACAAAGGCCCCAGCACGCCTCAGGGCTCTGAGACGCCTGGACCTGCGCATGCAAGTCCGAACCCGCGCGGAGGCTATAGGGGCAAGCCTCGTGGATCCTACCTGCCAGTCTGTCCCAAGACTCCGAATCACCGCCTTCTTCTGAAGCGAGGCTTTCCAGGAGGACGAGGAGGAG
>CAUYUJ010016505.1:775826-790805 GCA_963575745.1 Prorocentrum cordatum | reverse complement strand
TTTGACCCTCTTAGAAGCCTATCAGTCTTCGCTGTTGGGTACAAAAAGTCCCCGGCACCTTCCCCCGGATCGCGCCCAGACCCCCTTTGGGGCGCATGGGTTCTTAGGCCACCGCCACCCTCCTGCAGCGCCTGGGCATAGGTTCTCAGGGCCCACCCACCCTGTAAAAATTATCCCGGCAAAGCAACCAAAAACTTCGCTTCGCCGCCCCCCCCCGCCGCGCTGCCACCGCGCCCCCACCGCGCCCACCGCGCCCCCAGACACCGCGCCTGACACCGCCAGCCTCCCGGAGCATCTGGGCATAGGTTCTTCGGGCCCACCCACCCTGCAAAAACTTCGCCAGCACCCCCTCCACCGCGCCCCCGCCGTGCTTTCACCGCCTCCCACCGCGCTCCCACCGCGCCCCCACCGCGCCTGACACCACGCCAGACACCGCCAGTCTCCTGGAACCTTTGGGCACAGGTTTTTACGGCCACCCACCCTGTTAAAACCTCGCCCCCCCCCCCCCTCCGCGCTCCCACCGCGCCCCCACCGCGCCTGACGCCGCGCCTGACACCGCGCCAGATGCCGCCAGCCTCCTGGAGCATCTGGGCATAGCTTCTTAGGACCCACCCACCTTGCAAACACCTCGCCAGCAACCCCTGCTCCCACCGCGCCCCCGCCGCGCCACCACCGCGCCTGGCACCGCGCCTGACGCCACCAGCCTCCTGGAGACTTTGGGCATAGGTTCTTAGGCCACCGCCACCCTCCTGGAGCCTCTGGGCATAGGTTCGTCGGCCCCCACCACCCTGCCCAATCCTCGCTGGCACCCCCTCCATCGCGCCCCTGCCGCGCTCCTATCGCGCCTGACACCTCGCTAGACACCGCCTCTCTCCTGGACCCACCCACCCTGCGAAAACCTCGCCGGCACCCCTTCCACCGCGCCCCCACCGCGCCCCCACCGCGCCCCCACCGCGCCTGACACCGCGCCTGTCACCGCGCCCGACACCGCGCCAGACACCGCCAGCCTCCTGGAGCATCTGGGCATAGGCTCTTAGGACCCACCCACCCTGCACAAACCTCGCCGGCACCCCCCCCACCGCGCCTGACACCGCGCCTAACACCGCCAGCCTCCTCGAGCGTCTGGGCATAGGTTCTTCGGCCACGGCCAGCCTCCTGAGCCTCTGGGCACAGTTTCTTCGGCCCCATCCACCCTCCAAAATGGCTTCCAAAATTGTTCAAGTAGGTCGAGATGCCTCAAGATAGCCTGCGACTCGCGTCCCAGAGGCCTCCCAACTGCTCCAAGGAGGTTTCGAATGTTATCCAAACCCTCCCACGACCCTCCCAAAAGTCAAACTCATTCACAAACACCGAAGCAACATCAATGTTTTTGTTGTATTTCCCTTTTTCGCTTGCGATGGGCTCTTCAGGCCTCAAGATGGTGCCAAGACGGCCTCAGGGAATCCCAAGAGAAGTAGATCAGGGCCCCAAGACGGCCCCAAGAGCACCCAAGAGCGCTCCAAGAGCGGCCCAAGACAGCCCCAAATCGCTCTTGTTGAGCCTCCGAAGGGGCGACGGGAATTGGGGATCCCTTTTTTTGAGCCATGAGGCCGAAAACGGCTACAAATGGCATCCCAAACCCACAAACAGAACCCCAGGAGCGCCCCATGAACCCGCAAAAGAGCCCCAGCAAAGCCACAAACGGGCCACAAGAGCACCCGTAGAAAGCCCCAAGATAAGATGGTTCCAAGATAGCCTTAAGAGTCTCACAGTAACCTCTCACGACAACACATGCCCAATGCCCGACTTCCCATTTTCATTGTCATCGCCCGTTTCGTCCCTCCTCCCTTCGCGCCTCCTCCCTCCTCCTCCTCGTTTTCCTCGCGTTGCCTTCCTTTTGCTACTCACCCTTTTTTTCCGTGTACATTTGTCCTCCTCCTCCTGCTGTTCCTTTCCTCCTCACTATCCTCCCCTTCCTCCTGCTCCTCCTCCTCCTCCTCCTCCTCCTCCTCCGAATCTTTTTTCCCAGCCATCCTGTGGTGTTGGGTCCTCGTTGTGAAGAGACAGCGCCCCGCGTCCCACCTCCTTCCTCCTTCCTCCTCCTCTCCTCCTCCTCCTTCCTCCCCCATCCTTGCCTTTGCTCTCTGCATGTCTCAGCTCACCCAGTACAGCGCTTCGTAGCCCCAAAAGGAGCTCCACCGAAGGCTCCAGTGTGTGGGGGGGGCGCATGCGTCCCCCACGCTCAGGGCAGCGCTTCGTGGCCCCATAGGGAGCTCCACCGAAGGCCCCAGTGGGGGGGCCGCATGCGGCTCCCACGCCCAGCACAGCGTTGTGTGGCCCCATAGGGAACTCCTCCGAAGGCCCCAGTTGGGGTGGGCCGCGTGCGTCCCCCACGCCCAGTATAACGTTTCGTGGCCCCATCGGGAGCTCCACGGAAGGCCCCAGTGGGGGGGGGGGGGGGCATGGGTCCCCCCCGCTCACCCCATACGGAGCCCACCGCCCAGGGGGGGGGGGCATGCGCCCCCCACGCCCAGCACAGCGCTTTGTGGCCCCATAGGGAGCTCCACCGAAGGCCCCACAGGGGGGGGCCGCATGCGTCCCCCACGCCCAGCACAGCGCTTTGTGGCCCCATACGGAGCTCCACCGAAGGCCCCAGTGGGGGTGCACGTATGCGTCCCCCGCGCCCAGGACAGCGCTTCGTGGCCCCATAGGGAGCTCCACCGAAGGCCCCAGTGACGGTGTCCACATGCGCTCCCCCCAACTCAGTATTTTCGTGGCCCCATAGGGAGCTCCACCGAAGGCCCCAGTGCCACCGTCCACATGCGTCCCCCCCACTCAGTACAGTGCTTCGTGGTCCCATAGGGCCCCAGTGCCACCGCCCACATGCGCCCCCCCCAGTCAGTACAGCGTTTCGTGGCTCCGTAGGGGGCCCACCGAATGCCCCAGAGCCACCGTCCACATGCGCTCCCCCCAACTCAGTATCCTCGTGGCCCCATAGGTAGCTCCACCGAAGGCCCCAGTGCCACCGTCCACATGCGCAGTACAGCGCTTCGTGGCCCCATAGGGAACTCCACTGGAGGCCCCAGTATAGCGTTTCGTTGCCCCATAGGGAGCTCCACCGAAGGCCCCAAAGGCCCAGTGCCCCCGTGCACATGCTCCCCCCCCACCAGTACAGCGTTGCGTGGCCCATAGGGAGCTCCACCGAAGGCCCCAGTGCCACCGTCCACATGCGTCCCCCCCATTCAGTACAGCGCTTTCGTGGCCCCATAGGGAGCTCCACCGAAGGCCTCAATGCCACCGTCCACATGCGTCCCCCCCACTCAGTGCAGCGCTTCGTGGCCCCATAGGGAGCCCCACCGAAGGTCACAGTGCTACCGTCCACATGCGTTCCCCCCCCACTCAGTACAGCGTTTCGTGGCCACATAGGGAGCTCCACCGAAGCCCCCAGTGGGACCGTCCGAGCGCGTCCTGAAACACCCAATTTGGCATTTTCACCTACCCATTACAGCGCTTCGTGACCCCACAGGGAGCTCCACCGAAGGCCACAGTGCCACCGTCCGCATGCGTCCCGCACACCCAACGTGGCATTTTTACGCACCCAGTGCAGCGTTTCGTGGCCCCACAGGGAGTTCCACCGAAGGCCCCAGTGGGACCGTCCGCAAGCGTCCCGAAACACTCATTGTGGCATTTCCACCCACCCAGTCCATAATTCCGTGGCCCCGTAGGGAACTCCACCGAAGGCCCCAGTGCCACCGTCCGCATGCGTCCCGAAAACCCAACGTGGCATTTTTACCCACCCAATACAGCGTTTCGTGGCCCCTTTGTGAGCTCCACCGAAGGCCCCAGTGGGACCGTCCCCATGCGTCCCGGAAGTCCAATTTGGCATTTTCACTCACCCAGTACAGCGCTTCGTGACCCCATAGGGAGTTCCACCGAAGCCTCCAATGGGACCGTCCGCGTGCGCCCCGGAAACCCAATTTGGTATCTTCACTTACCTAGTACAGCGTTTCGTGGCCCCATAGGGAGCTCCACCGAAGCCCCCAGTGGGACCGTCCGCATGCGTCCCAGCAGCCTTACTTGACACACCACTCACCCAGAACAGCGATCCCCCCCGCCCAGTGCAGCGCTTCGTGGCCCCATAGAAAGTTTAACCGAAGAAGCTGTTCACAATTCGGTACCCACAACTGCATATAGCTGGGTTCTTCGCAAGGATAATTATATGTAAATTGTTATTACTACTACTACTACTACTACTACTACTACTACTATTACTACTACTACTACTACTACTACTACTACTACTACTACTACTACTACTACTACTACTACTACTACTACTACTACTTCTACTACGACTACTACTATCACTACTATTACTACTAGTAGTACTAGTCGTGATGCTGCTACTACTACCACTTTTACTACTACTACTACTACTGCTGCTACTACTACGACTGCTGCTACTACTACTACTGCTACTACTACTACTACTACTACTACTACTACGGCTACTACTGCTACTATTACTACTACTACTATTACTACTACCACTACTAGCATTACGTTTTCTTTTGCTACTGCTACTGCTACTGCTACTACTACTACTACTACTACTACTACTACTACTACCACTGCTACTACTACTACTACTATTACTACTACTACTACTACTACTAATACTACTACTACTACTACGAGTAGAACTACTAGTTCTACTAGTAATATTAGTATTATCGCTACGACTACTACGACCACTACTGCTATTACTACTACGACTACTACTAGTAGTAGTAGTACTACTACTACTACTACTACTGCTACTGCTACTACGACTACTGTTACCACTACCGCTACTACTCCTACTCCAACTAGTACTACAAGTAATACCACGACTCATACAACTACTTCTACGACTGCTACTACCACTACGAGTATTACTACCACTACGACTACTACCACTACTATAACTGTCACTACTACTGATCGTTTTAGTACTATTGCTACTACTACTACTACTACTACTACTACTACTACTCATGCTACTTCTAGTTCTACTACCAGTACTACCACTGCGATTACGACTACTACTTCTACTACTACTACTACTACTACTACTATTACTACTACTACTACTACTACTACTACTTCTACTACTACTACTACTACTACTACTACTACTACTACTACTACTACGATCAGTACTACTACTACTACCACTACGACTACTACGGTTACTACTACCACTATTCTTTCTTCTTCTACTACTACTACGACTACTACGACTTACTACTACTAGTACGATCAGTACACTTACTATTATTACCACTATTTCTACTACTACCACTACTACTAATACTACTACTACTACTCCTTCTACTACTACCACTACTACTAGTACTACGACTACTACCACTACTAACACGTACTCCCACTTCTTCTACTACTACTACTACCACCACTACTACTACTACTACTACTACTACTACCACTACTACCACTACTACTACTACTACTACTACTACTACTACTACTACTACTACTACTACTATTTCACCTACTACTCGTACTACTCGTACTACTACTACTACTACTACTACTACTACTACTACGACTATTCCTACTCCTACTCCTACTCCTACTACTACGACGACTACTACTACGACTACTACTACTACTGCTTTTACTATTACTATTACTACTACTGCTTTTACTATTATTATTACTACCACCACTACTACTCGTATTATTTTTCGCATTACCACTACTATTATTACTACTACTACTACTACTACTACTACTACTGCTACTACTCTTGCTCCTCCTACCCCCAATCTGGTCCCAGACCACCAGCAGAACCAGCAGCTCCACCAGCTGCAGAACGACCAGCGACAGCGGCACCGCCAGCACCAGCACCAGCACCAGCACCAGCACCAGCACCAGCACCAGCACCAGCACCTGCGGGACCACCAACAGCTTCACCAGCAGCACCACCAGGAACACCACAGAGGCAGCACCATCAGCAACAGCAGGACCAGCACCACCACCACCAGCACCAGCGGCATCGTGCAGCAGAGCAACAGCAGCCTCACCAGCACCAGCAACCACAGCAGCAGCACCAGCAGCAGCACCGACAACAACAGCACCAGCAGCAGTTGCAGCAGTACCATGACCAGCAGCCTCCGCGGCAGCACCAGCAGCACCACCACAACAACAGCACCAGCACCAGCACCAGCACCAGCGGCAGCGACAGCACCAGCAGCACCGGCACCACTACCATTAACAGCAGCAGCATCAACACCACCGCCGGCACCAGCAACAGCACTAGCAACACCAGCAAATCACTACCATGAACAGCAGCAGCACCAACACCACCACCCGGCACCAGCAGCTGCACTAGCAGCACCAGCACCAGCAGCAGCACCAGCAACTTTACCAGCATAACCACCTGCAACACACCCAGCGCCAGCACCAGCAGCGCCAGAACCAGCAACACCAGCAGCAATTTCAGCAGCAGCACCAACTAGGAAAACAACACCGACTATAACGGCAACATCAGCAACCGCACCCTTCACCACCAGAGATCTCCAAAATCCACGGTTGTTGCACAGAAAGCCGCCGTTGTTTGAAACGTGTGCTGAAGTATTCGGCAAACTGTCCTGCCACGTGTGCGCCACTGATACGCTTCCACGGCGGCCGTGCTACTGCACGTTCCTGCACTGCCCTGCCTCGGCAACTCCCCTGGGAACTGTTTCTGGATGGGCTTGTAGGCACGCGGCACGTCAAGAATTCCAACTAGTTTGAATGCTATGTCAACAGGTGGAAAGCTCGACGGGGGAAGAAGAAAAGGAGAAGGAGGACGAGGAGGAGGGCGTGGAGAGAGAGGAGAACAAAAGGACAGCCAGCAAGAGGATGGGGTCCGGAAGACCGTCCTATGAGGCGAAACGGGCACGCCAACGCGCTAATGAAGCCGTCGGAGCCTCGAAACCACACATCCATGCCTCCAAAACAACCCATGAATGCCCATTGAGGGTGCAGACGCGGCCAACGAGGAACAAAAACTCACGCCTAGATCACACACACGCGCGCCAACGTTGCTGAAGACGCCTCGAAGAAATGATATGGACTTTCCAAAAACGCTTCCACAACCAGCATCAGTCGATTCCCGACGGCTTCTACCGCATTGGGAGAGGATCGTTATGCCGCCATGAGGCCCGCAAGAAGACCAAAGAAGCATCGAAAATGCCACCACAGGCACCGACAAACCACGAGAACAAACCCAAAGACACCGCGAAGTCCCAAAATCCCGTAAGGTGTGTGTGTGGATACATACGGCCATGCACATGTTAACGCAGACGTTTCCACATACGTACATACATATGTTTGTGTACACGTGCACGTGTGCCCCTACATATACATGTCTGAAGAAGCGTGAACACACATACTTACATACGGAAATGTATGTACACGTGCAGGTACACATGTATATGCCTGCATTTGCATATATATATATATATATATATATACATACACATATAACGGCGCACCGGGTCCGGGGGCCCGGGGCCGGGACCCCGACCACAAATGTGGGCCCCGGGGGGCCCGGAGGCTCGTCGGACCGCCGGACGCCGTCCAAGATCGTTCGCAGGCGGCTTCGGAACGCGCTCCGATGGCTCCAGATGCCTTCCAAGACGCCTGTCATGACACCAAGAAGGTCCCAGAAGCCTCCAAGACGCTCCGAGAGGCAGCCCAAGAGAGGCCCAAGAAGCAAAAATCGTGCCATTCCTATGGGAAAACGTATATTTTTCGCATGTTCGCCTCTTGGGCTTTCACCGCGTCCAAGACGGCCCAAGAGGCGCCCAAGACGGTCTACGAGGCCTCCGGGAGCGCTCCAAGGCTGCGCACGAGTGGCCCAGGACGGCCCCAAGACGGCCGAAGAGAGCCCCAAGACGAGTTCGAGAGGGGTCCCAGACGGAGAAAGCCAACCTCGAATTCCGAGCTTCCGGCCCAAGAGGCTCCAGGAGGCGCCAAAATGCCGCCAAGAGGCGCCAAAAGGCTCCCAAAAGCACCCCAAGACGTTCCGAGAGGCACCCCAAGAGAGGTCCAAGAAACAAAAATCGTGCCATTCCTATGGGAAAACGTATATTTTTCGCATGTTCGCATCTTGGGCTTTCACCGCGTCCAAGACGGCCCAAGAGGCCTCCAAGACGGCCTAGGAGGCCTCCGGGAGCGCTCCAAGGCTGCGCACGAGTGGCTCAGGACGGCCCCAAGACGGCCCAAGAGAACCCCAAGACGACTTCGAGAGGGGTCCCAGAAGGAGAAAGCCACTCTCGAATTCCGAGCTTCCGGCCCAACATATCCCAGGAGGCGCCAAAACGCCGCCCAGAGGCGCCAAAAGGCTCCCAAAATCAGCCCAAGACGTTCCGAGAGGCACCCCAAGAGAGGTCCAAGAAACAAAAATCGTGCCATTCCGATGGGAAAGCGTATATTTTTCGCATGTTCGCATCTTGGGCTTTCACCGCGTCCAAGACGGCCCAAGAGGCCTCCAAGACCGCCCCAAGACGGCCCAAGAAGCTTCCAAGAGGGCCCCAGGACAGCCCAAGAGGGCCCCAAGACGGCCCAAGAGGCGCCCAAGATGGCCCAAGAGGGCCCCAAGACGGGCCCAAGAGGGGGCCCAGAGGGGGACCACGAACCGCAAGCTCGAGCCTTCCGCCCCAAGAGGCCGCCAGGAGGCCCCAAGGAGGCCCCTCAAGAGGCCCCAGGAGACCCCCAAGAGGCCCAAAGGAGGCCCCGAGAAGCCCCAAATCGGCCCCCAAAATGCTTCGAACCTGCTTCCAGGAGGCCCCCGACAGGTTCAGAGGCTCCCGAGAAGCTACGTCAAACTCCCAGCGAGCGGCCGGACGAGGCCCCCCACAAAATCACAAGAGGGTTCCAGTATTTGTATCCTTCAGCGCTCTCTGGCCTTCTTCCCCCTGCCCCCTTCCCTGCGACTTTCGTTGACTCAAGCTCGCCTCCTAGCTAGAACCTAAGCGCGCGCGAAGCGCGCGCGTGGTTCTAGTATATAAATATCAACACATAGATACATATATACATATATAATTATAGATGTACACTTGTATACGTGTATATATATATATACATACACGTGTACGTATATAACATTTCTCGGAATTTGACCCCCACCCCTCGATTTTCAAGAAGTGACCTACGCTCCCTGAATCACCCTACGATTCCCGCTGACCATCAAGACTGCCACGTGCCCACCCTGCGAAAGCAACAACTTGGGTCGGCGGCAGAGGCGGCAGCCTTGAAATCCGGCCGCTCCAGCCCGGCGGGTTGGGCCGTGCGAGACCTCCCTGACACAGTGTCTGGCACAGTTTTTGGCCCCCTTCTCCAGTGCCTGGTCAAAAACCTCCTGAAAGTCCCTCCGAGGGGCCCCACTCTGCCGCTGGCCCCACTCTGCCGCCGGCCCCCTTCAAGGTCTCAAACGGCCCGGGGACGACCCAAGGGCGCCCCAAGCCGGTCCAAGAGAGTCCCGAGCAGTCCAAGAGAGCCTCCAGACGGTTCCAGATCGCTCCAAGACGCCCAAGATGGCCTCCAGACGGCCCAAGACGCCTTCAAGACGGCCCAAGAGGGCTCCAAGAGCACCCCCAAGACAGCCCCGAGAAGCAAAAATTCATTGATTTTCCAATGGTTTTTGAAGGATTTTCACGTTCACGCCATTTCGGCTTACCCACGCTCCACGACGGCCCAAGAGGCCCCCAAGATCGCCCCAGGACGGCCCAACAGGCCCCCAAGACGGCCCCAAGACGGCCCAAGAGGGCCCCCAGACCGCCCAAGAGGCCCCCGGGACGGCCCAAGAGGGGCCCCAGGATGGCCCCAAGAGGAGGCCCAGAAGGGGAACCCGAATGAACATTTCGAGCTTTCGGCTCAAGAGGCCCCCAGGAGGCCCTAAGAGGCCCCCTGGAGGCCCCCAACAAACCCCAAGAGAGCCCCAAGAGGCCCCAAGAGGGCCCCAAGAGGTCTCCAAGAAGCCCCTGGGACGCCCCCAAGAGGCCCCTAAACTCCCCCGCAGAGGCGTCCGAGAGCCCTCTCGAGAGACCCCAGGAAGCGTCTATGAGGACTGCGTCCGACCCAACACCCAAGCACGGTGGCGGGATGGGCCGACGGCTATTTGATAGCTGGCATACGCGCCGCGTCACGACTTTCGATGCTGCGCACCTCTTCGAAAAACTCCCAGGGAGCGGCCGGTGATGCGCCGCCGGCGTCCTCGATATGATGATAGATAGGCAAAGCGTTTTTGTTCTCGGGGGGGCGCTGAGCATCTGGGGACCCCCCCTCCAGAGCCGGAGTCCGAGCCCTGAAGCCCCGAGCCTCCATGATCCCGGGATGTGTGTCTATTAAGGCGTGGGCCCCCGTGGGTGACCCCCCCCACAGAGCAGGAATCCCTCGCCCCGAGGCCCCGGACTCCCGAGACCCCAGGACCCAGGGACGCCTGTCCCTGGGAGCCTGTCCCTCGGAGAGTGGGTTCCCGTCGGCAGACCTTCTCTTTTGCCGGAGCGAAGCTTGAGCGAGCTCCAGCCCGCGCTTTCTGAAACTCACACGCGGGGTCGGCAGAATTCCGTGGCGAGACGTTGTTTTCGATCTGCATCATCACACGTTTGCCCACACAATTGAGGCCTCCAAGCCACTGTTCGGTAACGTGCCGACTCTTGTGAAGCTTACAGTTGGCGCGCAAGCAAACACTCGCTGCAGGCAGCGTCAGGTTGCGACAAGGTGTTCATATAGTTTGTCAGCGCTTTGCTGACTCGTCGAGATCCCCTTTGGGGTATGACTAGATTTTCCTACATGCGACATCTCGTGCATATTTCTCATCGTGTCAGGCGTCAGGCCGATAGTGAATTCGATGTGTCGCATTCAGCCGTGTAGGCTTTGTCCACTGCGACAATTTCCTATGATGTTGCGCGTGCGAGGTGCGCCCCGGAGAACACAAAACGCGGGCACTTGAACTTCATACGCGGTTTTGGTACGTCTTTCAGGAGCCGTCAGGTATGCTTGTTTGCGGCGGCCGGCGCTGAAAGGCATTGTGCAAGAAGGTCATCCCCGGTTGGCCGTACAGTCGAGATGATGATGTCAGGACCACTCGGGATTCAGGAAGGGCTTTGGTTTCTGGGCCGCTCCTGAATTGTAGGTGGCCGACGCTCGCCGTGGCGAGTACCCCCCCTGCATTTCTCATGTGGCCTTCCTGGTGCAAGCGAGGTTCAGAGCAGAATGTTTGAAGACTTGTTGCTCAAGGTGATTTTGATTCGGAAGGATGAGGTCATCGGAAATAATTGCAGCAGTATCATGCGGTTCGTCTGGAATTATGGGTAATTTCTTCGTCTTTGCGGGAAGTCTTGTCACGGTTCGTCGCGAAGCGCGGTTCGTCAGAACAGGCGGGGCATGTGCTAGCGATCGAGGGAATCCGGAAACCAAATAAGCATGTGATCTAACATATTCGCCCTGTCGACGCCACATCTCCATTCGCCCGCAGGCGTCTTAGGAAGAGCAGTCAGAGCAGGAGGATAAGTAGGAACATGAGGTGCGGGAGGGTGACGACGAGGCGGTGCAGGTGGAGAAGAACGGTGGGAAGAGAGTGAGAGAGAGAGAGTGATAGAGTGGGATAGGCATATATAGATAGGCATATCTTGGGCGCTCCGGATGATGATGCTGATAATGATGATGTTGATGATGATGATGTTGATGATTATGATGCTGATGACGATGATGATGTTGTTGATGATGAAGATGATGATGGTGGTGATGATTATTCAATCGCTTCGCTCACTCCGCCGGCCCATGTTGCATGATCGCTACTGCTTCGCCGTGGGCCCAAACAGGGCCGTCGTCCAGATGCTTCTTTGGGAGGCCCTGGGGTCTGTTGAGAGGCCGTTCGGGGGCGCCTGGGAAACATTTTTGAAGCCTTGTAGGGCCTCCTTTGGCACTCCTTGGAGCCTCCTGGGGTCTCTTGGGGGCCTCTTGGCGGCATCTTGGGCCATCTTGGGGGCCTCTCGGGGCCTCCTGGGGCCCTCTTGGGGCGGAAGGCTTGAGGTTTCGGTTCGTGGTCCCCATCTTGGGCCCCTCTTGGGGCCGTCTTGGGGCTCTCTTGGGCCGTCTTGGGCGTCTCTTGGGCCGTCTCGGGGTCCGTTTGGGCTCTCTGGGGGCCTTCTTGGGGGCCTCTTTGAGCCGTCTTCGTGCGCTCTTGGGGGCCTCTTGGGCCGTCTGGGAGCATCGGAAAGCCGAAAATGCGACAAGGCCAAAATCATTCCAAAACCCTAGTAAAATTAATGATTTTGGCCTCTCGGGGGCGCTCTTGCGAGGCCTCTTGGAGGCCACTTGGAGCGTCTTAGCGGTTTCTTGGGCCGTCTTGGGATCATCTTCGGCGTCTTGGAGCGTCCTTTGGGCGTCTCGGGGGGCCTCTTGGGCAGTCTTGGGGGCCTCTTGGGGCCCTCTTTGGCGCGCTCTGGGGGGCCTGAGAGGCCGTACCCAGGAGGAAAACCATCTCTGAGTAGACCTTCCCGGGCTGCGGTCAGGGTATTTTTCGCCGGGGGACCCCCAGGGGCCGCCCCGCGCGCGCGAACTAGAAATATTGTTAACCAGTTGCCGGAGATCTTAGCACGCCTCTGGCCCGTTGGGCCGGCGAATTACGATGATGATGTTGATGATGATGCTGATGACGATGATGATGATATTTCTATCATGGTAATGACCATGGGGACATCTTGGGCGTCTTGGACCGATCGTAATCGTTCGGTGATTCGGGCCTTTCTTGGGCCGTCTTGAGGGCCTCTTGGAGCCCTGTTGGCCCGCCTTTGGCCTCTTCTGGGCTCGAAAAAGTCATGCGGGAACATGATGGAGGCCGCAGAGGGCAATACATATATATATATATATATATATATATACAAGTGGCACGTGTGTGCCCAGGCTCATACAACAAGCTGAAGGGGCGTTTGAAGCAGGAGTGACATGCAACAGCGAAGTCGCACTCGAGCGCAAGTGGGGTTGCCACACCTTGCGATGTGTGTACCAGGGCCCCCCAGGAAGCCTCAGGAGGCCCGACTTGGATACCAGAAGAGGCTCCAGGAGGCCCCAGGATTGTGAGTGTTGTGTGTGTGTGTGATGTGTGCTTTGTGTGGTGCGTGCTTTTTGCGTGTTGTCGGTGTTGTGTGTGTATGTTATGTTTGTCTAGCGTGTGATGTGTTGGGCGTGATTTGTGTCTCTGTGTGTGCATGTAGTTCTGAAGCCCCAGGAGGCCCCAGGAGGCCCCAGGCGGCCTCAGCAGGCCCAGGAGAACTCCAGGAGGCTCCGAGGCGGGGTCTGGGGTACCAGAAGGTCCAGAAAGCCCCAGGAGGCCCCAGGAGGTTCCAGGAGGCCCCCAGGAGGCTCCGAGGAGGGGTCTGGGGCTCGATTTTGGGAGGATGTCTCAGGCGAAACCGCCATTCTCTGAGAATCGGAGTCAAAATCATTGAAATTACCATGTGTTTTTGAAGGTTTTATGATAAAATGTTGGAAATCCTATGTGTTTTTGGACCCTGACGTCACGATCTGCGTGAGGGGTGCCACCGATTTTCAGAATTTCGAGGATGTCCCGAGCGAAACGGCCAGAAAAATCGCGAACGACCGACGCATAAATCGCCTCTGAGCTCTACTCCCTCGGAGGGGTGCGTATGAGAATATATATATATATATATATGTATATATATATATATATATATCAATGTATATACGAGAGAACGCGTTTCAGGGGCGCTTGCCTTGGGAACATTCGGCGGCGCGTTTCGAACCGGGAGATGGTCCCCCCCCCCCAACACTCGGCGTTGTCGATCAAAACCACGGAGAGTCCCCTCCCCCCAACCCCCCCCCTCCAGAACCCCCCCCCCGAGGGGGAGGGGTTTGAACCCCCCCCGCCGCCGGCGCCTGCGGCCGCCAGCAGCGCCGACGGCGGGGACGCAGAGACGATGACCAGAGGCAGCCCAAGGGGGGGGGTCAAACCCCGAAATGGAACGAATTACAACCGACTAGGCCCAATTCCAACCGTCCGGAGCGAATTGCACCCAGAAAAGAGACCAATTCCAACTACAAATGAGACGAATTCCAACCCAGCCAAAAATGAGACCAATTCCAACCACGGATGGGATCTTCCAGATTCCTCCAGATCCCTTCGAAATCTTCGGAACTCCTCAGGATTCTTTAGAATTGCGATTAATAGTACTACTACTACTACTCCTACTCCTACTCCTACTACTACTACTACTACTACCACCACCACCACTACTACTACTACTACTACTACTACTACTACTACTACGAGTACGGCTACTAGTACTACTGCTACTACTACTACTACTACTACTACTACTACTACTACTACTACGACTACTACCACTACTACTACTACTACTACTACTACTTACTACTACTACACTACTACTACTACTACTACTACTACTACTACTACTACTACTACTACTACTACTCTACTACTGCTGCTACTACTACTACTACTATACTACTAGTACTACTAGTACTACTACTACTACTACTACTATACTACTACTACTTACTACTACTAGTACTACTACTACTACTACTACTACTACTACTACTACTACTACTACTACTACTACTACTACTACTACGCTACCACCACCACCACCACCACTGCTACTACTACTACTACTACTACGAGTAGTACTATTACTACTACTAATGATAATATTATTACGAATTCTAGTACGACTACTTACTACTACTACTACTACTCCTACTCCTACTACTACCAGTACTACCAGTACTACGACTCGTACGGCTACTACTGCTACTACTGCTACTACTACTACTACAACTACTACCACGATTACGACTACGACACCGACTACGACGACCACTACTACTACTACTACTACTACTACTGCTACTACTGCTATTACTACTACTACTACTACTACTACTACTACTACGACT
>CAUYUJ010016505.1:753326-768326 GCA_963575745.1 Prorocentrum cordatum | reverse complement strand
AAGAGGCGTCTCGAACCGCCCCAGGCCGCCCCAGACGCTTCCAAGACGCTCGAAGACTCCTCCAAGAGATCGCCCCACCGACGGTCCCAGTGGCAGCGTTCGCATGCAGTTCCACCCCCATGTCGGCGCACCCCTCACAGGATTCGTGGCCCCATGGGGAATTCCACCGAAGGCCCGAGTGGCATCGTTCGCGTGCAATTCCACCCTAATTTCGGCGCGCCCCTCACAGGTTTCGTGGCCCCATGGGGAACTCCACCGCAGGCCCCAGTGGCAGCGTTCGCCTGCAGTTCCACCTTCATCTCGGCGCACCCCTCACAGGGTCCGTGGCCCCAAAGGAGCTCCACCAAAGGCCCCAATGGTAGCGTTCGCCTGCAGTTCCACCTTCAATTCGGCGCACCCCTCGCAGGGCTCATGGCCCCACAGGGAGCTCCACCGAAGGCCCCAGTGCACCGTTCACATGCATGTCCACCCTCATTTCGGCGCGCCCTTCACAGGGTGCGTGGCCCCATTGGGAGCTCCACCGAAGGCCCCAGTGGCAGCGTTCGCATGCAGTTCCACGTTCATTCCGACGCATCCCTCACAGGGTTCGTGGCCCCATAGGGAGTTCCACCGAAGGCCCGAGCGGCAGCGTTCGCATGCAGTTCCGCCTATATATCGGCGCACCCCTCAGAAGGTTCGTGGCCCCACAAGGAGGTCCACCGAAGACGGTACTCACAAGTACGGCATTCACAACTGCATATGGTTAGGGCCTTCGTTAGGTCGATTGACCCTGAAACTCCAAAATTAATTTCATTCTCGCATATGGGAGGCTGGCCGCTTCCAAAAGTCTGCTCTCGCACTCGCGCAGCGCACGCTCGTGTTAAACATTACAAGAACTTCACGGAGTGAGGACAGGCCGTGTTCAACCTGTGGTTATCGCCTTAGCTCTGTGCGCATGCATGCAACAACGCTACATTGGAGGGAGATGTTTTCAACATGTGGTGTTCGCATTATCGCCGCGCACACTCGTTTTGACATGTTGCAAGAGTTCAGTGGTGTTTTGGAGCGATGTCGGATTACCAGGGCGCACCAGTTACGCTGATTCGCGGTGATGGAATCCCAGGAATGGTATTCTGGCACGATTCAGGATCTTCAAGACGCAACAGTAATGTTGATTCGTGGCGTTGAAGTCCCAAGCACGGTGCTTTGGCAAGGTTCCGGATTTTCGAACGGTTGTATCCCAATGGGGCACGTCCTTCAGAGGAAATGAATATTGCTAGGGACATATGAAGAGGGAACTCGGGGGGAGGGTTTATTGTAATATCGTTTAGGGGTGTTGGGTTTACATTGATCCTCCCCCTCCCCGTCGTCCTCTTTGTCCCCGTCCTCGTCCTATTTCGCAGGCGGCAGGCGCTCCCTCGCCCGCCGATCTCGTTTTGGTCGCGCAGTGGTGCGCCCCCGCCAGCTGCCGTTGCCGTTTGGCCGCCGCCTGCCGTCATTGTGGTGCGTCCCTCCCTCAAGCAAGTCGACGTGGAGAGGTCCTCCAGGCCGATGAGGAGAAGGGGAAGGAGAGGATTCCTCCTGCACGCTCGTCTCCTCTTTCCCCTCCGCCTCCTCCTTCTCCTCCCCTTCTTTACAATTGCACAGTATGAATAGTACTCTCGTCTCCCCCCGATGACGTCCGGAAGGTATTCGGCCCCCCTCTGCGTATTTCAGGGAGCCAGAGACGGGGTAACAGCAGACGGGGTAACAGGAAACGGCCGGTTCGAGGCATCAAATGGACCTTTTGTTGCAGTGCAGTTTTCTTTGGCTTTCGCGTTCGATGCAGCACCTTCCACATGCGGGCTGCGTTGCACATTTTCGGCTGCTGCACAACATTTTTGTGTTTCGGACCCTCTGTTACCCGGTCTGTGGGGCTTGTCTGCAGTTTTTCCTTATTAGTTGCCAACAACTTGCAGTGCAGTTTTTTGGCGTTGCAGAAAAATGCTGTGCATATGTTTGTTCTGGTCGTTGCAGTTTTTCCACCTGGATCCCATGGTGGGTCTGTCACCCCGTTTAGGCGTTACCCGGTTAAGTGCTCCCTGAGTATTTTTGTTGCACAGGATTCCTGGGAACTGAGTTATCGCTTGGGTTGTGTTTCAAAATGTTGTTCCCGCTGAGGTGCTGGCCTCATTTGGGCTTCCGCTCGTTCAGAAATGTGCTCCCGTTGCAGCGTTGGCCTCATTTCCGCGCTTCCGCTCGTTTCGAATCGTGCTCCCGCTGCAGCGTTGGCATCATTTCCGCGCTTCCGCTCGTTCCGAATCGTGTTCCTGCTGCAGCGCTGGCGTCATCTGTTCCAGTGCCATTCCACGGCATGGTTTTCGGTCCTTCCAAATAGGCCCCAACATCCAGAAAATGCTCCTCAAAAAAAACAGCATCGAACGTGACTACACATTCGGTGTCGATTCGTTGATTTTTGGGGCCGCAGAAGCCCGCCCCCCACACTGTCACTTCTCCCCCCGCGTTGGTTGGGGCGTCGCCACGCCATGCTATGTCATGCTACGCGTTGATCTTCAACACCACGTTTTTCCATGTAATGCTATGCCACGCTATGATATCCGACTGTTCGAATAGAGAGGGGGTCTACGCCATGGTGAGGGATGGGAGGGAGGGGTAGGAAGTCAGATATGACGCGCAGCTTGTCGTCTCCCCCTCCTCCTCCCCCTCCACCTCCTCCGCCCCCCCTCCTCTACCCTCATCTTATTCGGCCCTACTCCTCTTCCTCTACCCTCCTCCTCGTCCACCTCCTCCTTCACCGCCTCCTCGTCATCATCCCCTTGTTGTTTCTCGACCCTCCTCTTCCTCGACCCTCCTCCTCGTCCACCTCCTCCTCCTCCTCATCCTTCTCCGCCTCCTCGTCATCATCCCCTTTATGTTTCTCGACCCTCCTCTTCCTCGACCCTCCTCCTCCATCTCCTCCTCCTCCTCTTCCTCCTATTCCTCTCCTCCTCCTCCTCCTCCTCCTCCTGCTCCCCCTCCCCCTCCCCGCGCGGGCGTCCGCGATGGGCTGCGGTGCGGCGCGCCTCGCGCATGCCTTCGCAGGAGCTGCGGGAGGGCTGGGCGTTGCAGATCGGGAGGCAAGGCAGGCAAGAGGCAGGCAGGCAGTCAGAAGGGAGGGAAGGCAGATTTGTTGTGGAGGCCCTACGGCCGGCGCCGCCGACCCTCCTCCTCCTCCTCCTCCTCCTCCTCCTCCTCCTCCTCCCTCCTCCTCCTCCTCCTCCTCCTCCTCCTCCCTCCTCCTCCTCCTCCTCCTCCTCCTCCTCCTCCTCCTCCTCCTCCCCCCCTCTCTCTTCCTCACTCACACACTCACACACCCACTATCAGCATCATTATCATTCTCATCATCGTCATCGTTCTCCACATGGACACCCCGCACACCCACCCATACGCACCCACATCATCGTCGTCATCATCATCATCGCCGCCATCATGCAACCATTCACACTCACACACCCACTCATCACCACCACTCATCATCACCACCATCAGCATCACCATCATTATCAGTCAGCATCACCATTTACACTCATTCGCTCACGTACTCACCATGTGGGATGTCTCGAGCGGGAGCCCCCCCTCCCCACGGAGCCCGCACTTCATGTTGGCAATCCGAACGGGTCATCGGCAAACTCTACCAGGCATAGCATTTGAGCACCCCCGAGGGGCAAATCGTGAGGATGTCTCGAGGCGGGGGTCTTGTTTGTGATTGAGCTGCGAGGAAGTCTCAGGCGGGAGCCCCCTCCCTATGGGCCCGCACTTCATGTTGGTAATCCGAGCGGGTCGTCGGCAAATCCTACCATGCCTTTCACTTGAGCGCCTCAAGGAGGCAAACCGAGAGGATTTCTCAGGCGGGCGCCTCGTCTGTGAGTGAATTCAGTCTCAGGAGGAAACCCCTCCCTATGGGGCCCGCACTTCATATTGGCAGTTCGAGCGATTCATCGGCAAAGTTTACCAGGCATAGCAGTTGAGCACCCCAGAAGAAAGAACCTTGCGGATATTTCAAGCGGGGGGCGTGCCCGTTACTGAATTACTAGGAAGTTTCGGGCGGGAGCCACGCTCTTTGGGGCCCGCACTTTATGCTGATAACCCCAGGAGGTCATCTGCAACATCTGCCGGGCACAGCAGTTGAACACCCCAGGGAGTTGGTGAGTAGTTTTATGTTTCGAAATGGCACTGTGTGCGAATGAGGCGTGTTTCCTATGTGGATGTCATGTTTTCTCTGGACGCCCCCGCGCAGGAACGTTTCACCCTCACGATCACCATCGTTATCATCATCGTCATCGCCATCACGCTCAGCATCATCATCGGCATCACCATCACCACCGCCATGCTCCTGAGTACGCATCTCGCGTTTCCTCAGTCACCCCCACCAGTATCACGGCCGTGCAGGAGGGACTGAAGAAGATCTAGGGGCCCGTGCAGGAGCAACGGGCCACCATCGTACCCTTCGAGTTTCACCACCAGGACGAGCTGGAGCACGAGGAGTGCGCGCAGGGCCAGTTTTTTCGCTTCCGCGACCTGCTGCAGGGATGATGGTTGCAGGTCCACGGTTTCAAGGAGTCCCGGTCGCCGAGCTGGTGCGACAGGGAGCCGAAGGCGCGACGACGACGGCCAGACCGAGGCGCGGGCGAGGAGTTCGCCCATGTTCAGGCCCAGCGAGCAGGAGTTCGCGCGGTTGGGCTGTGGGCCGCACGCCATGCGCCGCTCGTTGCTCGCCCTGACGCATGCGTTCTACTTGACCTTCTCGCTATCGCTGGGTCAGATGTTGCGCAAGGGCGCCACCATCATCTGCACGTGCGATGAGAAGGCTGGTCGCGCGGGCACGTCGGACGAGCAGTGGCGGCTGCGCCTCTACGTCATAGTTTCCCGCGCCACGCGCGCGCGCGGAACATGCTGATCCTGCGGCCGCCCGCACGAGAGTTCCTGGGGCGCGGATTGCCCTCGTTTCCGCGGAAAGGGCATTCGGGGAGTTCGATAGAAAAGCGGCGAGCTCCAGGGCTGAGGCGGAGCAACTCGCGGCGAAGCTGGGCTTCTCGATGCTGCCCGCCCGAGCGCGGTCGCGGGCAGCTCCCGCGCCCCAGCGGTTTGCGGGATTGTCCCGGAGACCTGGCCCGCGGGAGTGTCCCAGCGGCGTAGCGATCTGGCCATCGGGGAACGCGTCCTTTTAGGCCGCGGCGGCGAGGGCACCGAGGAAAATCGGCGCGCGTGCCCCAGCCAGAAGGAAGAAAAAATGGCGAACGAGGATGCCAGGCGGGATGGAGACCAGGACAGGGAGAATGAGGAGGCGGTGGAGGAGGAGGAGGAGGAGGAGGAGGAGGAGGAGGAGGAGGAGGAGGAGGAGGGCAAGGACGATGGGAGGAGCAGGATCATATTTCGGTCGAGGAGGACGAGAAAAAAGGAAGGCACGGGGGACGAGGAGGACGAGGAGGAAGGAGAGGGCGGCGGAAACGCGACAGAAGGAGGGCGTGGGCCTCCGCCAGAGCAGAAAATGATAACATCAACAAGCGGGGGGGGTGATCAAGTATGTTCCCGTGCGGGGTCATACCGTCGGACTGCGCGCATGCTTTCAATGTTGTGCCATCATTCCGTTTGCCATTCGATGTTCATGCTTAAGAATACGGTTCGTTTGAAACATCACCACGAACTTCAATGTGTTTGCGACGGCTGGTTCATTATTTGACGGTGTGCTGCCCATCCCGCCACTGTGCCGGGGTTCTTGGCAAGGGTATTCGGGGATGTTTGTTGGGTATCGTCGGAACGTTCTTGGGGCCACTGGGGGGCAGTTTTGGGTCCTCTTGGGAACCTCTTGGAAGGCCTCCTCGGGGCCTGTTGGGACCTTCTGGCTCCCTCTGGCGTTTCCTGGGGGCCTTTTGGAGGTATCTTGGGGCCTCTGGGGCCTCCTGGGAGCCTCTCGGGGCCGAGGGTTCGAGGTGTTGATTCGGGTCCCCCTGTTGGAGCCGTCTTGGGGGCCTTTCGGGCAATTTGGGGAGCCTCTTGGGCCGTTTGGGGGCCTTTTTTGGGCCATGCTGGGGTCTTCTTGGGGGCCTCTTCGGGCTTCCTGGGGCGATATTGGCGGCCTCTTGGGCCGTTTTGGAAGATCGGGAAGCCGAACAGGCGAGAACGCCGGAATCATTCAAAAACTATCAGAGAATCCATGATGTCTTTCCTCTTGGGGTCTTGGGAGTGCTGTCGGAGCATCTTTGAGGCCTCTTGGGCTGATCTTTCGGCGATCCTGTGCCCTCCTGGACCGTTCGGGCGGCCTCCCAGGGTTTTCTCGGCCCTCTTCCGGGCCCTTCTAAGCGAGGGGGTCCCCCCAGAGGCCCACGCGAAACACTCCGGAAGCGCCGTGCAGCGCCCAAGAGCGCCCAGGAAACTGGTCCATTCAGAATCTCACAGATGTTCGATCCCTGAGGGTTGCATGAGAACTGGGGCATTCCACTTCGTGCCAGAAAGACGACGGCGGATTTCAATCTCAGTGAATGGGCAAACCTGATCGGACAAGAACGGGAAGCGCCGCTTTAGTCTAATGGGCGTATTGGGCGAAGAAGAAAAGGAAGGCGAGGGAGTCGATTGCGAGGACGACGTGACGAACGTGAGGATAGCGAGGAGGAGCATGATGACAACGAGGAGGAAGAGAAGCACAAGGACGAGGACGAAGAGAACGAGGGCGAGTACGAGGAGGAATGCGGAGGGCGATGACGACGACGACAGACGACAGTAAAGGGCAATTGGACAAGGAAGTTGCTCCTGGCGCCGCGCGGGGTTGTCTTGGGGCCTGTTGGGGGCTTCTTGGGGGCCTCTTGGGTCCTCTTATGGGCTTCTAGGGTCTTCTTGGGCTGTCTGGGCGGTCGTGAGGTTCAGTGGGAGCTTCCTTAGGCCGTCTCGGCGCCATCTTGGGCCGTCTTGCGGCATTCTTGGGCCGTTTGGGGGCTTTCTGGGGCGCTCCCAGGAGTCTTTTGGGGCCTTCTTGGCCCTTTTCGAGCCGTCTTGGGGTTCTTGTGAGTTGTCTGGGTGGCTTTAGAGCGCTCTTGGGGGTCTCTTGGGGTCTTCTTGGGGCGCTCTTGGGCGTTCCTGGGTGCTCTTGGGCGCTCCTGGGGCTCTCCGGGGTGTCTTTTGGGCCTCCCTTGGCCGTTGGAAAGCCCTCCAGGAGCGATTCGAACACGACGTCGATTCGGAGTCCCCTCTTGGGCCGATATTTGGAAGATGTCTCGAGCGAAACGGCCATTCTTCAAAAAAACGCCAGCGTTGTTCCAAAGTGCGCCCCGTACCCCGTCATTAATTTCTACCACCAACAAACGGTCCAGGCCAAGGGCGCTTCCCGTCATCTATCGCGGGAGGAGGGGGGGTGCGCAAAATCCGTCTACGATATCCCTCCGTGGGCTTTCCCATAGGACTCTCTCTGAAACAAACAATGTCTGCATTGGGATTGCAACCCGGATTGCCTTTGTCCACGCGGGCAGGCACCGTCCAAATTCTTCCGAGGGATTCTGCAGGCCTCTATTGAAATTCTTTTCATATTCCCCGAGGCGGAACGATATGTGTTTGTATGCTATGTGCTAGCAATGTCATCAAGAGGGTGCCAACGAATACACCTTTGTTTGGTGGTGGGGGGTGTACTGTTTGTTTCCTAGCCTTATGGCGCTGCGCTACTTGCTGAAGGCACGGTTGCGGATACCTTTTTCGCATTACCAATAGCAATAATTGCAGCGGCACGTCGTAATTATGAAAGGATGTTTGCCATGACAAAAACGGCAAGAGACGGAGGAGCAAGAGGATTCACAATCGAAATCGGAACAGTTGCGAAGCAACATCCACCACCAGCAGATTACGCCAGATTCTTAGGCCTCAAGCCCCTCATACACCGATCGAGGTATTTCGAATGTTGCGGGTGATATGTTCGGGCTTGCATTCTTGTCTTAATATTCGTCAATGATCGTGGTCAAAGCATCTACGTCCCCTGCAGACCCAGGCGTTGGTTGAACGCGCGTGCGCGACAGAGTGAGATTCTTGCCCCTCCCAACCGTGCAGATCACGGCCTCCCGTGCTGTACAGAGTGATGAGTGCTTATTCGATTTGGTGATATGCGACCGCTGGGCGGACTACAAGCTACTGTAGCCCTGGCGTTGTCAAACTACCGAAACTGGGTCCCCCCCCAAGGGCTCAAACCCAGCAGTGGGTGCCCCGCTGGGTACGTGATGGCTCGAGAAGCCGTTGCACTACCAGATCATGCGAAAACTCGGCACTGCAGGACGAAGCCGGCGGAGCACGAGAGCGAGGACGAAGAGGACCACGAGGTCGAAGACGAGGACGAGGCCGAGTACGAGGAGGACGTGGGAACACGCGGGCGAGGAGGAAGGGGGCGAGGACGGGGAGCACGAGGAAGGCGAGGAGGACGAGGAGGACCACGAGGGCGAGGACGAGGACGATTACGAGGAGGACGAGGAGGAGCACGAGGGCGAGGACGACGAGGAGAAGCACGAGGGCGAGGAGCACGAGGGCGAGGACGAGGAGGGCGCGGGAACACCTCCAGGGGGGGGGGGGGGGCAGGCGGGGCCGCGGGGCAGGCCCTCTGGGCGGCGAGGCCGCCGCGCCGCGGCTGCCCGGGGCGCCCTGCGGGAGCAGGCCCGCCCGCCTGCCGCCCGCCTTGGAGCACCGCTCGGGCGTGTGCACACGTCTCGGGCGAAGAGAACTATGCACATGCACCGATCCTGGCAAGGCCCATTTTTGACCCAGGATCGGTGCATATGCCTTCCTGGCCAAGGTAGGAGGGCGTATGCACCGATCCTGGGCTCAGGATTGGCCTGGCCAGAATCGGTGCATGTGCATAGTTCTTTTCCCTCTAACGTCTTCTCCTCGGCGAGGGCCCTCGGATCGGAGAAGGACAAACAGCTCCTACGAACCTAAACTCTCGGAGCTCTGCGCGGACTTCTTGGATCTGCGCTGGGCCCCCCTGGCGGCGCCTCCGGCGCCGCCCCTGGCGCGCTCCGCGCGCCAGGGAGGGGAGTCCAGGGCGGATCCGAGCAATCCGGGCGGACCTTCAAAAGTTGATGGTTATGCCGTTGTTTGATCTTCCACTCGAGGCGCATCCTGGAGCACCTCGTGAAAAAAGGGCGAGCGAGGCCGAACAACAATGCACGAGGAAGGCACGTCCGAGCGATGTCAAAAAGAGATCGGTGACGATCTTTCGGCAGCAGCTCACGTGAGAGGTGATGACCAGGGGGGGACATCATGGCGGCCATGACACCTCCCCGGATCTCATAGCCCCCTCCCCTTCTTTCGGCACGCTTCGTGGCTCCCCCCTCGTTCGTGCACACGCCTCGGGCCAGGATCGGCGGAGCCCCCTCTGGGACACCCTCTCTGTTGGTTCGCCCCCGACTCCTCGGAAGTCTGGGCCTTCCAGATGGGGTCGGGGTAGATCGGGTCGAAGCATCGCGCCGCATCGCCGATGCATTGCCGATGCATCGGCGATGCATCGGCCATGCGGCGCGATCCTGAGACCCCATCTACTACGGCCCCATCTAGGAGGCCTCTAGTGGTGCCGATCTTGCGGTAGCAGCTCATGGGAGTTTTGTGTGTCCTTGAACTCCCGTCTTTAGAGTGCACTAGCGTGTGCTAGCGTCTGACAATCGATGGGAGAGCGCCGATGTTATATCGGTGTGGCATCGGTCAGCGTCGATTTAGCGTCGGTCGGCGTCGATTCGCCGAGGCTCTCATGAATTGCCACAAAACGATCTGCGAACAATTGCGAACCCAATTCCCTGCGGGTCCAGTCGACGCTGAGGTGTCGGACCGCCCCGCTGCCCGGGGCGCCCTGCGGGAGCAGGCCCTCTTGCCCGACGGCCCTCTCATTCTTAATTTTTTTTCATTCTGGCATCTCCAGAACGACCAGACCCAAAGCGACTATACCAGACCCGCCTTACGAACGCAGGCCTAGTTGGGCCTTTCCAGAGCTTTGTACTTATCAACGGGAGCCCCGCCCTACCCCTGCGGGCCCATGGCTCCACTCGACGCTGGGATGTCGAGCTCCCCCGCTGGCGGCCCAGCGCGTGCGCGCAACCAGGCGCGCTGCGCCGCTGCCCGTGCCTGCTCGCGTCGTGAAGAGATCACGACGCACGCGTTTTCGAACTTCTCGGTGCTTACAACGACGGTCGAGGCTGGGGGTTCTAAGGTCGAGGTTTTCATGCACTCTTGAGTTTGCCTTCCGCCGCCGACGCCGCCCCCCGCGGCCTTGGCGATGGAGAGCGATAAGACACACAGAGCAACGAACGGCTCTTACTCCCGGGACGCCGACGCCGCCTCCCGCCGCCCTGGCGAGGGACAAAGCTAAGAGAAACAGAGCTAAGGCCCCAACTCGAGGGCGTCGAAGTAGGGGTTGAAGACTACCCATCGGTCGTTGAAAATAGGTATTTTTGGATTCCCAGATTCCAATCTACTTTCAGCGCCTTCCTACTTCAAGAGTCGAGGGGGTTTCCCTCTTCCTCCCTCTTCAGGAGGCGTGCGGAACCCCAATCTATTTCCAACGCCTTCCTACTTCATGTTTCTACCTACTTCTTCCGACCGATGGGTAGGGGTTGAAGACTACTTGGGGAGGGGACACCATGGACGCGGCCACGAACTCTCCCAGATTCAATGGCCCATCTTCTTCTTTCAGCACGCCCACTGTCCCCCTCGTCCACCTCGGGGTACGGTGCGCTAAGCCCGCTCTGCCTGACTCGGCGATCGACGTTCGACCCATACACATGTCGCTGCCACCCACTCTGGGCGCCAGGAGGGTATGGATCACAAGCTCGGCGCCTGGGGCAAGACCCCTATCCATGCCCACACTCTAGCCCCATGGTGTGAGGTGGGCGTGGGCATGGGCATGGATAATCGTCGATCGCCTAATTACTGACCCCCCTCGCTGGCGCACCCCGAAGATCACGCAGCGTGCCAAGCGCCGCCCTCCCCGCAGCCACGGCCGTGTATGCCAGACATGGGGCGGACGCGCGCGAGCGTAAGGCCAGCTCTTCTGCGATGGCCCTAGCCTGTGGTTGGAGAGCGCTGCATCGAAGGGTGGGTGGCTTCTGCGCGTGCCTTGAGCTTGGCATCGCTCGGACGTGTGCAATTTTCTTCGGCGTCTACCATCGAGGAGCATCTTGGATCATCCTGCGAAACAGTAAACACACGAAATCGAAACATGCACGGGGAATGGACGTCCGAGTGAGAGTGAGACCAGGAGTCGAAAAACAGAAAACTGCATGATCGGGGCGGTCATGAGGGGGGTGATGACTACGGGGGGGGGCGTGGATATCATAGCTGGGGCCATGGTATATCTGCAGATGTCATGGCCCCTTTCATCATTTCAACACGTCCCCTGGCCCCCCCCTGGGCCGCGCACATGCCTCGGAACATGATTGCAAACCACCTTCTTGGACGCTCCCCTCGTGGACGCCCCTGGCATAAACGTACAGTTTCAGCGCTCGCGCGGATTTTGTTGATCTGCGCTGGACCCCCATGGTGGCGCCTCCAGCGCCACCCCTGGCGCGCTCCACGCGCCAGGGAGGGGGCAGCGCCGATCCAAGAAGGTAAATTATGCTTCCGCAGTTGTTGTGGGCAACTTCGAGGAAAAGGAACGAAACAGCGGCGCCAGCTCAGGCGCATTAGAGCCGAGGAGGCGGCCTTTCCTCCCGAGCTGTCGTCCCCGCTGTTGTAGTGATGCCGCCTGTCGTCCTCCACGGCGCCCTCTTGTCTGAACTGCTGAGGCGATGAGACGAGGACCACTTTGGGCCTCAGGACCAGCTCGGGTCCTCAGCCTGCTCCTCAGATCCAGATCGGGGAACTTGCGTGCCCGTGGCAGGGGCTCCCTGTGGCCACAAAGAGCCCTCTCGCTCCTCTCGGCGCTCCTCGTGGACACCGCACTCCACAGCAGGCCTGCTCCTCCGCCCGCGCCTCCCCTCTGTAAGGAGGGCCTGGCAGACGCGTCTCTCCGCTCATGCCCAGGGCGACCCAGACCTCCGACGCCGTGCCATCTTTTTGGGGGGGTCGCGGCGCAGAAGGCCAGGAAACATCCGGACCACCTCCATTTTGGACGTTGGCCAAACAGTAGCTCGAGGCTGCGGCGTCCATCAGCTACTCGAACTTCGGTGTCGACCGAAACAGTGTTATTCGTTTTCGTTTTGTTATCTTTTTCCCTCGACTCCGCCTTGTTGCTGCAAAACGAAATCGAAACGAAAACGGCCCAGGTTCGTAAATCGCCCAAACACCCTTTAGGTCGACCCTGCTCGAACTCCTATCGGGACGGGCGCAAAAAAGTTCGGACCACCTCCCTCGGGGCGGGCTCCTCGTCCCGAGCCGTGCTTTTGGACGGCTCCCGGCCCCCCCCCCCTGGAAGGCCAAGCACTGCCACGCGCCTGCCGTCGCGGTTTTTTGGCGGCGCGAGATGGTCCCGGGTGAGGGCAGGGAGGGCCGAGGTCCGTAGTCGTTCTGGCTCAGTGGGTGCCTTGAGGTGAATCCAAGGACTCCAGGCCTCCGAGATGAGGTCCGAGTAGATGAGGATCGCGCCATATCGCCGATGCATCGGCGACGCGGCTCGATGCGGAGCCTGATATTTTCTCCACGCAAGAGTCACCGATGTATCGCCGATGCGGCGCAATCCTCCTACCCCATCTACTCGGACCCCATCTAGGAGGCCTCCAGGGATGTGCCGAGGCCCGTAGTCGTTGTGGCTCAGTGGGCGTCTTGAGGTAGAATTCCCAGGACGCTGATTGGCGCTCAACCGGGCTGGGCTCACCCAAATCACTGAAACGTTAATTTGTTGATATCCAATGAAAAAAGCTGTTTCATCTCGGGCAGTTGTGTTTCATTTTGGGTGGACCAAGGCGGTGTTTCTTGGCGATTTCGTGGGCCGGTTCTTTTGCGTTTTCGCTGTGCAACAATGGCGGATTGAAGACGAAGCGTGGGGAAGCGAAAACAAAGCGCAAACGAAAAACATGGTTCAGGGCGATCCCCGGGGGAGGGGCTGTCCAGATGGCAGACATTTTCTGCCAGACCTGTCCAGGGATGCTTTCTGGCCAGAACTTCGAATTGGATCCAGCCGTGGCCACGAGGGCGCCCCAAAACTATCGAAAACCTGGATTTTCGAACCTCATTTCTCGATCCTCAAGTCTGAAAAGAAGCAAAAATCATCCCTCGTGATTTTACACAGCGCGAAGAGGTCTGGAGAAACCTCTTCCAGGGGTCTCATGGGCGCTCTGGTCATAGTCTCATGGGCGGTCCAGCCGTGGCTACGAGGGTGCCCGCAAACGGCCAACAACTATCGAAAGCTTGGATCCTCGAACCTTCATCCTCGATCATCGCCCCAGAGGCCGAAAATTGTCAAGCACCTTCCGATGTGTGTGTGTGTGTGTGTGTGTGTGTGTGTTGAGTTCAAGACGCTAGGAGTTTGCCACGACCCATGCGACTACCGACAGTGACGACTACGAGGATGACGACGGCGATCACGACGACGATCACGACGACGATCACGGCGACGATCACGACGACGACGACGACGACGACGACGACGACGACGACGGCGGCGGCGGCGGCGGCGGCGTCGACGACGACGACGGAAGGCGACGGAGGCGACGACCTGACGACCACGACGCTCAGGTGCGCGTGCGCTGGTCTGGCCGGCCCGGTGAACACGGGTGCGGCCAGCGTCGGCCGCGGGGCCGCGCGGGGCCCGACTGCGGGCTTGCCCGTTGTGGCGCTGCTCGAGGGCGCTCCGCCGGGGCTCACCTCTGGTCGCTGGCGCCCAATCGGGGGCGCCGAACGGGTGGGGCTGGCTCAGATTCGAGCTTCGAGGATCGAGGTTCGAGGTTCGACTTCTGGGCGTGCTTGACTATCCTGGGGCGCTCTCGTGGCCACAGCCGGATCCGCCTCGGAACTCTCGGCAAAAGCAGGTCAGGAGAGGCCCAGGGGCTTGATTTTTGAGCTCATGTCCGGATTTTTTGGGGACTGGCAAATGGGGGGACAGAATCGTCGATCGCCCAATCACCCATTAATTGCCGATAGGGGCCCGGGTGCACTATTCTGCCCAGCAGCGTGGGGTCTCTCCGTCGGGGGCTCGTCGCCGATCTATCGGCGATGTAACGCCAGTTCCAGGTCGATGTCCCCCCGCCCGGAGCCAGCACCCCCCATTCGCCCTCGAGGCTCCAGGGACGGGGGTCAACGCAAGCGGGGGGGGGCGCTGGATCTTGCAGGATCTTGCAGACCCAGGGTCGCACTGACACGGGCTTGGGCACAGGATCCTGCAGGATCCTGCAGGATCCTGCAGAGCCCGACTGGCCCGGGCGTGGATCGGCCCAGGCCAGTGGAGCCCTGACGTCGCCCCGCCTCAGCCTGAGCCTGGCGGCGCACACACTCAGAGGCCAGCAACATATGTACACGTACGCGGTTAGCTTCCCCTGGAGTGCGTGTCAACGCGGACGTTCGTGCAGGCAGGACCGCGGAGGGCGTACATGTACATATGTCGTCGCTCGCCCACACACGGGGCTGGCGCGAGGGGGGCAGCCCCCCAAGCCCAGGGAGGGCATCTATGGTTTGTGCTTGATCGAGCGCCCTGGGCGCCTACGGTCGGACCGAGATACAAGATCGAGGCCGCTTCGGGGAGGGTGCCCTCATTTTCTCCGTGCTTGTCGGATGTTCTCGTGCATCCTAGGGGGGGGGGACCCTTAGGTGTTCTGTGTGTTTGGCTGGCGGAGGGTATGATGTTATTGAAGGATGTGATTATTTCCCAGGTCCGACTGAATTGATAAGTCCTGCCCTGCTCGATTTCGCCCTCAATTGCGTTTATGAACGGTTTCTCATGACGTAGACCCCCGAGGTCTGGACCCCTCCCCTGGGAACTGGCTTTCCCTCTGTCTCACCCTTGTTCGCGCGCCGCCGGCAAGCCCCGCGCCGCTGCACCCCGCCAGCGGCGGCCCGCCCGCCCGCCGCGCGGGCGAGCGGGGCCTCCTGGCA
>CAUYUJ010016505.1:703326-745826 GCA_963575745.1 Prorocentrum cordatum | reverse complement strand
CTACAGGAACATCAATCATTTATGCCTCTGTGGGCCCTCCTGGGAGGTCTCTTGGAGGCCTCTTGGGGCGTCTTGAAAACGCTTCGGGCTGTCTGGAGGCCATCTTTGGCGTCTTGGATCGCTCTTGGACCGTCTCGGACCATGTTGAGCTCTCTTGGAGGCCACATCAAGCGCTCCTGGAGCGCTCTGGGGAGCCTGGCCAGGACCTGCCCGGGACCTGCCCGGGACCTTACCAGGACCTTGCCAGGACCTTGCCGGGGCCTTGCCGAGACTTGCCGAGACCTTGCGGGGACTTTCCGGGGTATTTGTCGTTTGGGGACCCCCACGGGCGGCCCCGACGCGCGAACTAGAAATTTTGTGAAGCAGTTACCGGAGATCTGAACACGCCCATGGCCCGTTGGGCCGGCGAATTTTTATCATCAGCATCCTCCTCGTCATCATCATCACCATCATCACCATCGTCACAGTCACCATCGTCATCATAACCACCCTCCATCGTCATCGCCGTCATTCCCACTATCATCAGCAGCGTCATCGACCATCACCATCATCATCAGCATAATCATCATCAGCATCATCATCATCACCATCATCATCCTCATCATCATCGCCATCCTTAGCATCATCATCACCATCTGCATCATCAGCATCATCAGCATCAGCATCAGCATCTTCATCGGCCCCATCCGCATATATCATCATCAGCAGCAGCATCATCATCACCATCATCATCATCGTCATCAGCACCGTCATCATCATCACCATCATCATCAGCATCATCAGCATCATCATCATCATCATCATCATCATCATCATCATCATCATCATCGTCAGCACCACCAGCATCAGCATCATCATCAGCAGCGTCGTCGTCAACATCATCATCACCATCATCATCATGAGCACCATCATCAGCACTATCATCATCAGTCTTATCACCAGCATAAACATTATCATCATCATCATCATCATCAGCATCATCAGCAGCATCAGCATCATCGTCATCATCATCATGACCGCCTTCGCCATCGCCATCACCATCATCATTATCTTTCTCCGCGCCCCCTCGCTTTCCTCGCACCGTCTCCTCCCCTTCCTGCGAGCGCATCCCCTCCGCCCCCTCCCCTCCGTCCCGCGGCCGGGGTGCCTCCGCGCACGGCGCCCCGTGCTCTGCGGGGGAGGTCAGCCGTAGGCCCCAGCAGAGCTGCGCCGCGAGCGCAGCTCGGCCGCTGCCACTGGCCGCCATTCCCCCGTCCCGCTCCCCCGCTCTTCCCCTCTCCCCGCCCCCCCCGTTGCCTCCCTGGAGCGCATCCCAGGTGGGCTCGGGCCTCGGCGGCAACGCTCGTCGCCGCGGCGGTGGCCCCGCGCCGCCGTGCCTGCAGCCCCCATCCCTCGGCCACCTCCCGTCTTGCCAAGCCAGGCGGGAGGCTGCTGCGAGGAAGGGAGGCAAGGAAGAGGACGAGGAGGGGAGGAGGGTGAGGAGGATATGACGGCACAGGTGTTGCGTGGAGGGTGGCGGGAGGTGGGGGAGGAGGAGGGTGGGATTATGTCGGGCGTGTCCCTCTACAGGAGGAATCTGAAAATAGTCAAAACATATTATGTTTTGAATATTTTCGATGTTGTTGAATATGTTTTATTTTTCGCCGAAAAGCTGCCTGTAGAGGGACATTTCCGACCGAACGGTGGGAGGGGGAGTGAGGAGGAGAAGGAGGAGGAGAAGGAGGAGGAGAAGGAGGAAGGGGAGGAGAAAGAGGAGAAGGAGGAGGAACATATGATGATAATGGTGATGATGGTGATGATGCTGATGCTGATGCGAATGCTCATGATGATGATTATTATGATGATGATGGTGGTGATGATGCTGAGTCTGATTATGATTATGATTATGATGATTATGATGGTGATAACGAGTATGATGATGCTGATGCTGATGATGCTGATTGTGATGGTGATGATGCTGTTGATGATGATGCTGCTGATGATGATAATGATGATGATGATGATGATGATCCTGATCATGATCATGTTGATGGTGGTGGTGGTGGTGGGGGATGGTGGTGGTGATGATGGTGCTGCTGATATTGTTGCTGTTGCTGGTGATGATGGCGGTGCTGGTGATGGGATGGCGATGATGCTGGTGATGACGATGATGGTGGTGGTGGTGATGGTGATGATGCTGATGATGACGATTTTGATGATGAGGATGATGCTGATGCTAGTGATGATGATCATCATCATCATCATCATCATGATGTTGCTGTTGATGCTGCTGATGATGATGCTGGTGGTGATGATGGTGGTGTTGGTGATTTGAATAATGATGGTGGAAGGGGTGGTGGTGGTGATGATGATGATGATGATGATGATGATGATGATGATGATGATGATGATGATGATGATGATGATGATGATGATGATGATGATGAGTCGGGGGATGATGAAAATGATAATGAGAAGGAGCAGGAAGAGGAGGAGGAGGAGGAGGCGGAGTAGGAACAGGAAGGACGACCGGGGAGAAGGGAGGAGGAGGAGGAGGAGGAGGAGGAGGAGGAGGAGGAGGAGGGGGAGTAGGAGCAGGAAGGACGACGGGGGAGAAGGAATAATGATGAGGAGGAGGAGGAGGAGGAGGAGGAGAAGGAGGGACGAGGAGGAGTGACGAGGAGGGAGGAGGAGGACGAGGAGGAGGAGGAGGAGGAGGAGGAAGAACAACAGAAGAAGGAGGAGGAAGAGGAGGAGGACCAGGAGGAGGAGGAGGAGGAAGAACGAGGAAAGGAGGAGGATGAGGAGGAGGGGGAAGAACGAGGAGGAGGAGGAGGAGGCGGAGGAAGAGGAGGAAGGACGAGGGGGGGAGGAGGAGAGAGGGCCAGGGCAGGAGGGAGATGCAGGAGGGAGAGAGGATCAGATGGGGGAGAAGTGTGCGCAGAAAGAGCCCAGGGGGGAAGCCAGAGGGGGCGGGCCCGGGAGGCTCAGTAGGCTTCTGGACTGTTGAGAAACCCCGCCGCCCTGCAAGGAGAAAAAGTACGATGCAGCCCCTGTTCATTGTGAGCAGGGCTCGCTGTTCGCGCCGCCGCGGACGTTGATGTTTGCAGACAAACAGCCGCCTGCCCAACAGCGGCCGCTGTCGGTGTTGGGCAACATTTGCTGTTGGGCATCGTGCCCATTGTTCCGCACCCATTTCGGGCGTCCAACATTTGAGAGGATGAGATGGACGAGGTCATGTGGACCGCGTGCTCAGATCGAGGTGCGTTGCACGCACCCACGGACGGCCCAGCTCCCCCCTGAACGGATGCCCAGCTTCTTGCGGCAAGACCCACCGCCGTGCCAGCGCAGCATGCGGTGTGGCGACACTGCGGTCAGCGCCTGGGAGGCCGTGTCATGCGACACCTTTCAGTTCTAATCTCGGGAGGGTCTCAAGGGTGCTACATGGGCCGTCTTGAGGCAACCGTGTCTTGGCCTTGTTGGGCCGTCTAGGAAGTCTTGGGAAGCGTTGGAGAACACAAGGGTGCTTGCCACAACTCGCGCGAGGGGGAAGGCAATGCACGTAACACGATGTGTCGGGAATAGGGGCGCTTCAGAACCCCAGCCAGACAACCCGTGACATTGTACCATACTTTAGCGTGCCAAGGGGCACTGTGGCGTTTTTTTGTTCGGATCGGATTTCTGGGTGTCACTTTATGAGGTGACGACAATGAGGACGAGGAGGAGGCGGCTAATATCAAGTCCAGCAGCTAGTCTTGCCGTCATTGCGCTAAGCAGCTCTTTGCCAGAACGAAGCGGGAGTGGTGCCGTCGAGTGAAAACGCATCCGCCAGCCTCGCCCATTGCAAGCAATGCAGACACCGTCGCCGAACTCAGTCTTTCCGCTGCTTCCCCGCGAGTTGATGGCGCCTCCTATGAAAAAGACCACCATGTTTCCTTCGTCATTGCAGGGCTGGGAGGTTCAGGAAGGATACCTGGCGGAGCTAGGACGAGGATAAATCCGTTCCAGCACGCTCTCGGAAGGCCGCGGCGCCTGGGACACATTCCAAAGTTGCCGTATATCAAAGAGTTTAGATGTGTCTTCACCCGATGTTATCCTCGTCCTGGCTTCGTCTAAGAGGATTGGGGGGTGGGGGGGGGGGGCAGTTGTTTCTGCTGCGCTTCGTCATCCTGTTCCTGCTCCCTCTCATGCTCGCGCTCGACATGATGCTGTTGTTCCGTCTCCCTCCGTCCATGTACCCGACTTCATCAAAAGGCGTGTCTACCCCACCTTTACGGGACCAAATTCCACGGATGGGAAAGTTTGTAAAACCCGCGCGACCCCAGCAGTGTCTTCCTTCGCTTCTTTCTCTTCGCCCTCCTCCTCCTCCTCCTCCTCCTCCTCCTCCTCCTCCTCTTCCTTATCTTTTTCATCCGGTTATCCTCCTCTTCTCCTCCTCCTCGGATGGCCCACATGCGACAGTAAGATTTGTTCATTATCCTCGAACCTCCAACCTCGAACCTCCCCCTTCTTCCTCCTGCACCCCCCCAGGTGGCGGGGACCTGCTCCTGGCGTGGCCCCGCGAGGGGAATCTCGCGGCTGCCGCGCAGAGCTAGAGCCAGGGCCAAGTCCAAGAAGAAGGACACGGCCCTTCGCTCCCTCCTCCTAATCCTGCTCCTCCCCCTCCTCCTCCTCCTCCTCCTCCTCCTCCTCCTCCTCCTCCTCCTCCTCCTCCTCCTCTTCGGTGACTTGGTGATGCGGGCGATTCTCCTGATGAGAAGTGGCGCCCTCGTTTTCTCCTCCTCCTCCTCCTCCGCCTCCCCCTCCTCCCCCTCGTCCCCCTCCTCCTCCTTCTCGTCCTCCTCCTCCTCCTCCTCCTCCTCCTCCTCCTCCTCCTCCTCCTCTGCCCCCTCTCTTCACCTGGTCCCCACCCTCCTCCCCCCCTTAGCCCTCTCCTGCTCGTCATCCTCCTCAGACAGATTCTCCTTGTCGCACCCACAGACGTGTTGGTGGGGTGGGCTGGGCGTTTCGCATGATTCTTCTTTTCAGTACCTGATCTTGAAGTTTGGGTTCCCCTGCGGCTGCAAGGATAGAGGGTGGGGTGGTTTTCAAACGGGTGTTCTCGCAATGACACCGCGCACACATGTTTGAAAAGCTTGCAGCAGCTGCATGGATAGAGGGCGACCCGTTTTCAAAATGGGGCTCTCGCCTCAGAGCAGCGCGAATTCGTTTTACTGGTTCGCAGCAGTTGCAAGGCTGGCCGTCGGCTTATTTTCAGGAAGCGCTTGCACCGCGGGAGAAATTGCGCCTCGCAGAGGGAGCAGATCGCAGTGTTATCGCATTCGAAAGAGTATCGCTGAAGGAATGTGCGATCTTGCATGAATTTGGGCGGCGCCGGTGGCGCCGCGGGGGAGCTGCGCGCGCAAATCGCCCTGCCGACGCGAAGCCGCGCGCGAGCGGCGCTGCGCGCAGGAATTAATCAATAAGATAACGTTGCAGGAGGGCGCGGCAACCCAACGGTTGTTGCCGTTGCGTCCGCGGCCAAGTTCTACGGTTGGATTTCACCTTTTCCGCCCTTCCCGGCGGTTGGTTTTTTGGGGGGGGCGTTTTGCGTTTCGCTTTGGTGGCTTGGGGGTCTGCTTTTGGGGCCTGGGAACATTGGGTGTTGCGGTAGTGGTGTGGGGGGGTGCGTTCTGACCAAAAGTTCGAAGCGAATCCAGCGGTGGGGGTTGCACATGCCGTTTCGGGAGTGCGGTAAGTTTTAAGTCGGGCGTGTCAATCTACACGAGGAATACCCAGAAATTCTTAAAATAAGCGCCGGGTTCGTGGGGGTGTGGCGGGGGCGGGGGGGGGGCTGGGGAGGAGCGCGGGGGGGGGGGGGAGTGGGGGGGCGGCTGGGGGGGGCGGTTGGGGGAAACGGCGGGGGGCCAGGGATGGGGGGGGCAGGTGGCGCGGGTGAGCGGGGGGGGGAGCGGGGGAGGGGGTCTCGTTGCGTTTTGTCGGTGGCTCGCATCCTGGTCAGGTTTTCCTATCTGGTCGGCGCGCCGCCATCAGGGACGAGACGCGATCCATCCAGGGGCCGTCGGGGGCGCGCGCAGCCATCGGGCTCGCGGCGTGCGGATGGAGTCCTGCAGGGCCGGCGCGGAGGCGCACGCAGGTTTCGGGCGCGGGGCGCAGGGCCGGCTGGCCCCACCAAAGGTTGTCTGAGGCGCGCGCGGCCGTCAGACGTGCACTGCCAAGTGCAGCCTCGCGAGGGCCCCCCAGTGGGTAGGCGCGCGCGGCCGCCAGGCTTGCTCTGCGCACAGCGGTTTCATCAGGGGCCACCAGTGGGTCGGCGTGTTGCCACTCGGCCTGCGGCGCGCGGACGGGTTCCGGCGGCGGCCGACACGGGGGCGCGCGCTGCCTCAAGGCGCAGGGCGTCGGACGAGGCGATTCCATCTGGAGTCGGTCGTCTGGGGAACGCCCGGCCATCGGGCCTGCTCTGCGCGCGGCGGCCCCGTCGGTGGCCCCCAGCGGGAAGGCGCGCTGCCGGCTGGCTTGCGGCGCGGTGCCAGGCTCCAGCAGGGGCCAACGTCCGGGCACGATAGTAGCGCGCGGCGGACGCGTCGCGTGGCGCAAGGATCCGGCTGCTGCGGGGGGTGCGCAGATGACCGTCCCTTTCGCGCTGTTCGTGACCAGAGGGGCGCGATGTGGCCTCGCGACGAGACTAGCGCCGCCCCGGCGGGTTTGCTTGGGGCGGCCTTCGTGGGCCGCGGCGGCTGCGATGCCGCAGCGGCGCGTGCCGAGTTCGCCACCAGGGCCAATGTCGGCGCGTGCGAGAGCGGCCGGCCCCTGACGCGGCACGTTGCGATCGCGCGCCACATGGCGGAGGTCTGCGAGCGCGCGGGCTCCAGCAGTTTCGCAGACGAGAGCACGCGCCAGTGCATTTACTATTCCCCAAACAGTGCTTGCGCTGATGGGGTCCTGACCATCTCGGGGCGACTGGCGGCTTTCAGGGGCGTCGCCGCCCGTCGCCGCCGCCGCCGTCGCCGCCGCTCGGGGCGAGCGGCGGCCTTTGCGGGCGGCGCCGCCCGTCGCCGCCGTCGCCGTCGTGCATATTCTCCCGTCGGAAAAGAGAATGACCCCTTCCGGGGATTATCCCATCCGCTTTTCGCATTGCAATTTGCAGATGATTCCGCCGCATCGCCCATCCTAAATATGAGCTTACGCCTCCCCAGGGGGGCCGGGGGGCCGGCATCCCCGGCCCCCCCCCCCCCCCTGCCGTCATCCGATATATACATATAATATATATATATATTATATATAATATATTATATATACACATACATATACATACATATATATACACACACGCGCACTCGCTTATACAACAAGAAAGCAACATATTACAATAAGCCCTTGCAACAACTAGACGAAGTGCGCACGAAGCGCATTGTCGCGCGCGCGTGCCGACATCATTCAAGCGCCTGTCTGAGCTCGCGAGGATACCAACACCGAGCGTTCAAAGCATACTTAAAACCGCGCGTTTCGCCAAGCAGGTTGTCAACACACAAATTGCGCGCGCTCTTGCGACTTTACATATATATATGTATATATATATATATATATACATATATATATATACACATATAGATCTATATATACATGTTTTATTCCATTTATATATGTATACACATATAAAAAAAACTGTGCCGGTGCATCATATTCAGAAAATGCCACTGAACGGGCTTCGCGCGCGCACGTCGAAATCGCTCGAGCGCCCGCGCGCGCGCGCCGCCGCGAGAATCCCGCGAAAACAAAAAGTAGAAGTAGACTATTACATGCCGAAAACAACTAACGAAGCGCACGCGCGCGCGTCGTCGCGCGCGCATGCCGAAATCCGCGCCCCCCGAGCAAAAACCACAGTTTTCGTGGCGATGTCAAAACCGAGCGTCCAAAACGCACGCAACCAAACGTATTCTCGCAACGTCAGTTTTCAACAGAGCGCGCGCGTTCTTGCGCATTGTTGAGAAAGCCGTCGTTTTTAAATGTTGACATGGAATTATGCCAAACGCGCCTCTCGCGCCGCATGCCCGAATCATTCGCGCACCTTTGCGCCCGTGCTGGGCTGGCAGGGTCGGTGCCAAATTGAACAGCGCGGGCCATTCTCGCGCGTCGGCCGCGCGCGCGTGCCGAACTCTTCCCGGAGCCTTCATCGCCATCGCGAGCGCGCCGTCACGGTCGCCGGCGCGACCGGCATCGGCGCCCGCGCTGGCCGCGCCGTCGCGGTCGTCGACGTCGTCGCCAGCATCGCTATTTCTATCATGGCGCCCACCGCCGTTGACGTCGCCACGTTGCCGCGCCCGCCCGAGTCGCCGATTCGCATTGAAGTGCCCGCTGGGATGCGCTCAGCGGCCAGCGCCGCCGCGGCCGCGTCGGTCGCGCCAAACTAGCTGGCCGCTGCGCGCGCCTCGGTTGGCGCGGCCGCAGAGATGGACCAGCCAACGCCGGACGCCGCGCGCGCATGGCAAGCCAAGATGCGGGCGGGCGGGCGGGATGAATGCGCGAGCAGTGGGATTGCCACTCACCGCGAATACAAGTTCATTCCCCTTCTTTAGAAAACCATTCCGCCCCCCCCCTCGCCCCCGTGATTATCGGCCCTCCTTTTCGCTTTGCCATTTTCATGTGGTCCTGCCCCGCCGCCCTTCCTACATGTGAATTCATGCCATTCCAGCCCGCCCGGCATCGCCCCGCCCGTCATTCTCGGCAAGAAATATTTCGCGCGCGCACTCGTTGATCAAAAATCATAAGTTGGCAAGAATTTGTTGCCACAGACGAAACGAAGTGCACGCGCGCGCACCGTCGAGCGCGCGCGCGCCAAAATTCTGTAAACACTTTCGGTGTCGTAACACTTTCAAAGCCGAGTGTCCAAACAACCTATGATTACACTGGCGGCGTACCCAACCCCTGCGCAATGCGGGTCATGAGTAGCTTGGGAGACGTTATACGGAGGTGATGACGTGACATGGGCGCATATACTTCTGCGAGCGGCATTCGCGAGGCTCGCAGCCCCCAAAGGATTGCGAGGTGCCGCTCAGATCTGCGTGGTGCCTCACTCCGCTGGGCCCGCTACCAGCTTTCAAAAGTCGCGGTAGTTTCGCAGATCGCAGCCCCCCAAGGGCGGCGAGGTGCCGCTCGGATCTGCGCGGTGCCTAACTCTTCTGGACGCACCAGCAGTCTTCGGAAGCGGCGACAGCTTCGCAGATCGCAGCCCCCCAGGGACGGCGAGGTCCCGCTCAGATTTGCGCGGTTCCCCACTCCGCTGGGCCCGCTGGCAGCCTTCGAAAGCGGCGACAATTTCGCGAGTCGCAGCCCCCCACGGACGGCGAGCTGCGGCTCAGATCTGCGCGGTGCTCCACTCCGCTGTGCCCCCTGGCGGCTTTCGAAAGTGGCGACAGTTTCGCGGTTCGCAGCCCCCCACGGACGGCGAGCTGCGGCTCAGATCTGCGCGGTGCCTCGCTCCGCTGGACCGCCAGCAGCCTTCGAAAATGGCAGCGGTTTCGCAGATCGCAGCCTGCCAGAGACGGCGAGCTAGCGCTCAGATCACCGCGATGCCCCACTCTGCGGGGCCCACCAGCAGCCATCGAAAGCGGCGACAGTTTCGCAGATGGCAGCCCCCCAGGGACGGCGAGCCACCGCTCAGATCAGCGCGATGCCCCACTCCGCCGGGCCTGCCAGCAGCCCTCGAAAGAGACGACAGTCTCGCAGATCGCAGCCCCCCAGGGACGGCGAGCTACTGCTCAGATCTGCGCGGTACCTCACTCCGCTGGACCCACCGGCAGCCCTCCGAGGTGGCGACAGCTTCGCAGATCGCAGCCCCCCAGAGACGGCGAGCGACCGCTCGGATCTGCGCGGTGCTCCACCCCGCCGGACCCACCAGCAGGTTTCGAATGTGACGACAGTAGATGCGCAGATCGCAGCCCCCCAGGGACGGCGAGCCACCGCTCAGATCAGCGCGATGCCCCACTCCGCTGGGCCCGCCAGCAGCCCTCGAAAGCGGCGACGGTGTCGCAGATCGCAGCACCCCACGGACGGCGAGCTAACGCTTCGTTCCGCTGGGCCACCAGCAGCCTTCGAAAGTAGCGACGGTTTCGCAGATCGCAGCCCCCCACGGACGGCGAACTTCGGCTCAGATCTGCGCGGCGCCTCGTCTCTGCTGGACAGGGCAGCAGCCCTCGGAAGCGGCGGCAGTCTCGCAGATCGCAGCCCCCCAGGGACGGCGAGCTAACGCTCAGATCTGTTCAGTGCTTCGTTCCGCTGGACCCACCAGCAGCCTCTGAATGTAGCGGCAGTTTCGCAGATCGCAGCCCCCCAGGGACGGCGAGCGACCGCTCAGTGCATCGCGGTGCTTCACTCCGCTGGACCCGCCAGCAGCCCTCGAAAGTGGCGACAATTTCGCAGATCGCAGCCTGCCAGGGACGGCGAGCCACCGCTTGGATCTGCGCGGTGCCTAACTCCGCTGGACCCACCGGCAGCCTTCGAACGCGGTGACAGCTTTGCAGATCGCAGCCCGCCAGGGACGGCGAGCTACTGCGCAGATCTGCGCAGTGCTTCGCTCCGTGGGACCCGCCAGCAGCCCTCGAAAGTGGCGACAACTTCGCAGATAGCAGCAACCCCGGGACGGCGAGCCACGGCTCTGATATGCGCGGTGCCTCGCTCCGCCGGACCTGGCCGCGGCCTTCGAAAGCGGCGGCAGCTTCGCAGATCGCAGCGCGCTCCGCGGCACCGCGGGCAAGATGCACGCGCAAGAGGCACGCGCAAGGCAGGGGGGGGGGGGAGTCAGTCGGGAGGAGGACGCGACTGCAGTGCTCCATTCAAAACGCATGCTCAACCAAGGAGGGCTGGGACAATCACTGGGTGTCGCAAAGCGGATCTTCGAAAAAGGCACGCGCTCGCGTTGCGGCGAAGTCATGGGAAGACCATCGGTGTTCAACATGTTTCAAACCAATGCTACCAGACGGGCTTCGCGCGCGCACATGCCGAAATCGCTCGAGCGCCCGCGCGCGCGCGTCATCGAGCGCGCGCGCCGAAATCCGCCGACAGCATTCGAGCCCGTAGCAAGTTCAAAAACCGAGTGTCCAAATCACCGCGGCGACGCACCCAACCCCTGCGCAATGCGTGGCAGGAGTGGCTTGGGAGATGTCCTAGAGATTCGGCGCGTTCGAGTTGGCCCACGAACACTCGATCTCGCGCGCAACCGTTAGGCCGGTGACGCCAGCGAGCGACAGCCCCAACACTTGCATCGGTCGATGCTCCCATTCAAGAATAGTTGCGCGCATGCGTGTATAATGCAGGCATATATAAATAGGTGTGTATACGTGTACAACTGTGAGTATGTATGCGACTATCTACATGTGTGTTTCTACGTACATATGTGTGTATCCGTACGTATGTATAGTGTATAATTACACGCGTTTTAACGACACACATACGTCCATCCATTTATATAAACGTATATTTATATATAGTGCGTATGTGTGCATACTTACACGCATCTGGCCCAGCTCGGTGGATCGGCGATCCTAGCTGGAAAAGGAGGAGGAGAAGGAGGAGGAGGTGGAGGAGGCCGCGCCGAGCTGCCGCGGGCCTCCGTAGGCAACGGATTGGGCGGGGAAGTGTTCGGGCCAAAGGGTGGCCCCCCGAAGCTGCGCCTCCGCGCGGGCGTTCAGGGGTTTGCCCAAATCGTTCGTGCTAAACCCGCGCGCGGTCCGCCCGGGTTTTTTATGGATTTGGGGGCCGTAGGGTGGCCGCCCGTAGCTGCGCCTCGCCGAGGGCGTTCGGAGGGGCCGAATCGCCCCGAACTGGCACCTCAGATCCGAGCTGTCGCCCGAAAACCAGCCGCCCCGCCTCGATCGTCGTCGGTCGACCGCCGTCGCCGCCGCCGCCGCCCGCAGCCGAGATGGGGCTCGACGCGCCCCCCCCCCCCCCCCCCCCCCCATGCGCGCGAAAGGTCGCGACAGGTGGGCGCAGCAGGGGCGGGCCGCCGCCCCTGGCGCCGCGGCGCCTGCCCGCCCCCCCCCCCCCGCCCCAGTCCGCTCGAGCGATTCGGAGCCCGCCCCCGAGCCCGAGCGCCACCACCGATTGGGCGCCGCCTTTCAGGCCTGCGCGCGGGACGTGGTCGGAGGCGCCGCGGCGGAGGCGGACCGCAGCGGCCCACCTCGCGCGCTGCGCGGGGGGGGGGGGGGGGGGGGGGGCGCAGTTTGGAGGGGGGGGGGGCGCGCGGCGCGGCGGGGGGGGGGGAGGGGGAGGAGGGGCGTGGATAAGGAAGACGAGAAGGAGGATGAGTAGGAATAGGATGACGGAGGAGGACGCGGAAGAGGAGAGCACAAACAATTGTGATGGGGGCATTTCCAAGCGCTTCACTGCGCGGGACCTCCTTGCCCCCCCCCCCACTCCTCCCCCCTCTCCGCGACATCGGCCTGGGCATTCGGAGACCGAGTGCCGTGCCTCTGCGGGGCGGTTCGGGTCATCGGTGCATGGCGTCGGCGATGCATCGACGATGCGCCGATTATCTGGGGCGTTCCGCAGCGGCACTTCAGTCGGTTCCCGAACACGCGGCTCGATGACCCATCGATGATACATCGGCGACGCGGGGGCCAGCCAGCGGGCATTGCGCGCGCACTGGCGATGCATCGACGACGGCGCGTCGGCGGCCCATCGGCGATGCACCGGCGACGTAGGCGATGCATCGACGCCCGCTTCCACCGAAAGCTGCCCTGGCCCAAAAAAGCGGAGCTTCAGCCCAGGTTGTCTTGCAAGACGGCGGCAGAAATCCGCGATGCTTTGGTGCGGCGCGCCGCCGAGAAGGACTTTTTCGCGCGCGGCCAGAACCCAGGGGGGGGGGGCAACTTCGACGGGATGGCGCTCGAGCGCATGAAGGGAGCGGCCAAGGAGACCCCGCGACGACGACGACGACGACGGCGAGGACGGAGGATGAAGGACGAGGAGGGACGGGGGATGGGGCGGGACGAGTAGGATGAAGGAAGCTGGAGGATGGGGCGGGACGAGTAGGATGGAGGATGGAGGACGAGTGGGAGAATGGGAGCATGGAGGAGGGAGGATGGAGGACGAGTCGGATGAGGGAAGCTTCGGGAGGATGAAGGATGAGGCAGGATAGAGGATGGTGAGGGACGAGTAGGAGTGAGGATGGAGCGGCGCGACGACGACGACGAACGACGGCGACGACGACGACGGACGACGACGACGACGGACGACGACGACGACGGCGACGACGACCGACGACCGACGACGACAACGACGACGACCGACGACGACAACGACGACGACGTTTCGCCCCCCCCATCCGCCTCAGATGATCGCTGCGCTGGAGCGGGTGGCCCCGAGCTTGAGCTTCGCGCCCGAGGCCGCGGGGAGGGCCTGCGCGCTCGTGGCGAAGCAGCAGCAGCAGCAGGACAAGGTGGCAAAAGGCTGGGAGTTCGAGCCTGATGAGGCCATGGACAGGTGGGCGGGCGCGATGTCTGCAAGGTCTGCCATCCGACCACCGTAATTATCTTACTCGCCCCGCTCCATCCTACATCCCCCTTCCCCCATCAACCTGCATCCTCCCCCGGCTTCCCTCATCAGCAGGCAGATGTAGAAGCTGTAGTCAGGCGCAGTCGGCGCAGGCGTATGCTGCCCCTTGGCCTTGCCAAGGGAGGTGAACAGGACTGAGGCGAGCATGGCAGCGAGTGGCTGCCAGGTCCCATAGGTGCGTTTGCGGGCTCCGAAGAACGACGGCAGGACGCCCGCCTCCATCGTCTTCGCCAAGGCGTCCGCGACCATGGCCCAGGTAGGGATCCAGCTGAGCTTGAGCGCACTGTTGGGGTGCACGGCCTCCTGGATCATGGAGGCGACGATGCGGAACCGCTTGTCGGTAGACTGGCCCACATCTGAAGCGATGTGCGTCACGAGACCCTTGCTGTCGCTGTAGATCTCCCCAGGGCGCTTGTCGGCGAGCACGTCGATGTGCTTGAGCGCCGTCTTTGGGTTGTAGGCCTCGGTCAGCAGCTGTCTGAACCCCATGTTGGTCTCCGATCCCTCGAGGGTAGCGTGGCCCTCGGCAGCGAGGGTCGACTCCACCGGCCTCTTGACTGTGCCAGAGTGACAGGCGACGGGCAGGTACAGGTCGCAACGGCCGCCGACGACGTCACGCGGGCGATGGGTGAGCCCCATCGCCATGCCCCGCTGGCTCTTGACGCCGTCCACGTTGGCGAACGCGGCGTTGCTGAAGCACGCGGCGATGGCCGTCTTCAGGTCGACGAGCTTGCGCTTGAGCGCGATCGCGAAGTTCACGGTGGAGTGCACATATGCGACTGTCTTGTTGAGCGTCTTCGCGTCGGCCACGGTAGCGACGTTGGCGCGTCGAGCTGCGAAGCTCACCGGGCCGGGCAGGCGACGCCCGCCCCGGTCTGCACTGCTGGCCACGACAGCTGCCCGAGCGTGTGGCGGTAGCTCGTCACCTCGGTGGCGGTTAGCCGGCCCTCAGCACCTCGGCCCTTCTGGGCTTTCAAGTCGACGTAGTCCACCTGCGCGGCGCAGCGGTGGCCTGGGTCACTCGGAACTCGCCGTCGAGCTTGGTAATCATACGTCCGCAGTACTTGATGGCCCCTTAGACTGGCTTGAGGTGCAGCTTCTTTCCCAGGGATGCGATAGTGGTCTTCCACTTGGTGGAGTTGTTGCGCTGGGCGATAAGAAAGTCGCCCACGTGTGAGTGGACCACCGCGGCGAGCCCACCTTCGTCGTAGAAATAGTAGAGGCCTTTCTCGAGCTTGCTCTCCACGAGGCCGTGCTCGGCGAAGACCTGCTGCGCGTACAGGTACCGCTGCCTCCCGGCGTCGCGCGCCCCGTAGATCGCGCCCGTGGCCATCGCGATCTCGCCTGGCCGAGCCCCCGGCGGCGGGTTCTGGGCCCGCATGCGCAGGAGCAGTAACCTCTCAATGTTACCTGACTGCAGGTAGGCCGTCATCGCGTCGCAGGACGAGATGTCCCAGTCCTTCTGGGCCGCGGCGGCCAGGGTCAGGTACAGCGCGCCCCTGGACCCTGCAGGTGCGTCCGCCCTGATCTGGGACTTGCCCTCCTGGCAACCCTGCGCGACCAGGGGTGCCTTCATGATGTTCTGGCCCTTGCTGGTCAGCACCCAGCGTGCGCCTACAGGGCGCATGCCGTGGTTGCGCCGCAGGAGTTCCTTCAGCTCCTTGGGCGGGAGCTCCTTGTAGGCGCCGAACTCCGTCCACTTGGGCCACTCGGTCTTCGTGGCGGCGCCCATGTTCTCCTTCTCGGTGGCGCTCAGCGCGTCGTACTTGAGCTCCTTGGCGGTCGCATTGCCCGTGAGTAGTGCCTCGCGGAGTCGTGCACTTGCGTAGAGCTCGTTCGCGTGCTTCTGGGTATAATTGTCTAGGTAGAGGTCGACCTTGTTCGTGCCCTTCGGCCTTTCGAAACACTTGGGCAGATCGTCCAAGAGATCCTTGCGCTTGGCAGCGCGCTCGCGGGGGTCGAGCTCGTGCTGGCGGTCACGTTGCAGTGCCGCTTGTGCGCTCTCCTGTTGAACTTGGCGCTGCGTCTTGGTGCCGCGCTGGTTCTCGGTGTCCGGCGGGCGCCGCGACGTCGTTCCCTTGCGCGCCTGCCCCTCCGCAATCTTGGCCCATTCTCGAATCATGTCCGAACCGTCGGACTCGATGTCGTCGACTGGGCCCTGAGGGGCAGGTTCAGGAGGTCGACAAAATGCGGCAGCAGCGGCGGGAGTGGCTGCAGGAGCGGCAGCGTCGCCTGAGTCTGAGGCTGGCGCCGGCGGGTCGGCGGCCGCTGGTGGCGGCGGCTCCGCTGGCGGTGGCAGCTGCGGGGGCTGCTGCACGTCTCCTCCCGAGGGCGGTGGGGCCGGTCCTCCACTGCCGCTGGCTCCTCCATTGGTTGTGAAATCGCCGTCTCCTTGGCGGCGTGCCAGCCACTCGGCGAACTTATGTGCGCGCTCGTTTGCTTCGGAGCGCTCGACGTTGCCGAAGTTGCTTTGCTGGATGGACGGCTGCTGATCGGGTGCCGGTAGCGCTGGTGGTGCGGGGGGCTGACTGTCACTGCGGGGGCGCTTCTTCGGTGTCGGTCCCGTCAGTTCGAGGAACATGTCGTCGTCAGCGTCTGGCGGTGCCGGTCTAGCAGGGCCCCCTCCTTTATCAGGGCCGGGCGGCGGGTTTTCCGCCGCCTGCGCCACCGCCACCTCCTCTAGAACCTGGATGGGGGTGCGGGCCCGGAGGTCCCTGGCGGGGCGCCTGGCGGAGGTCCAGGCGGCTGGTTGCTATTCAGCGCGTTCAGCACTTGTCCCCACGGAACGAGTTCCGCGGCCGCGGCGTGGCGTAGGTGTCCACGGTTGACCTTCACGGTCGCGGAACGGTGGCTGACCCATTCGTTCGATGCGCCCTCGAACCCGATGATGACGGCGGGCCCGTGCCATTGCAAGGCCCATTCTCCCTTGGGTTTGCCGCTGCCCCTCCAGTAGTAACACATGGTCGCCCGTCTGGTAGACGCCGCTGGCGCGCTGAGCTCCATGTGCCCGAGATCGGGCCAGCAGCGCCCTTGAGATCGGCGGCGGGCGCGGGGGGGAAATGAGAAGGGGCGGGGCTTCCGAGGCTTCTGAGAAGTTTTTGGACTTCTGAGAGGGCTTCTGAGAAGTTCTGTCTGCATTCGAAATAGGCCAAGGAAACTTCTCAGAAGCCCCCCGGACTTCTAAGAAGTCCCGCGGCCTTCTGAGAAGGCCTTCTCCTTCTCATTCCCCCCCTGGGCTCGTCGCCTATGAGGGGGATTGGTTGAATCCCAGGTGCTGCACGGGGGTCTGCGCGGCCTTCATGATGGCGATCCTTTCCGAGAACGGGAAGCGAGTGCCTCGCCCGAGCGCCCGCTGCGACGGCGAGTAGTTCGCGGAGTTGACCTGGCTGTTCATGGCCCAGTTCACGGAGGCGATCATCCATCAGATTTTGTGAGCGGCCGCGGGCTGGTCGAACATGATGCTGAACTGGTCGATCAGCTTCCTTGCGCGCGCCTTCCGCATCCCTCCATGTCGTTCCACGGTAGCATTCTGCTGCGGCGCCACCGCAGATGTCGTCATCAGGCGGCAACCCATGTCCTCGAGCTCCTTGGAGAACTCTCGCTCGAACTCGCCTCCCCCATCAAATATGACTCGCTGAGGCGCGCCGGAAGGCGTGATCCAAATCTGCAACAGTCGAGCGAAAACATCCGATGGGTGCCTTGATGCGACAGTGCCGCACATCGTAAAACCTGAGGCCAGGTCCACCACGCTGAGGTAGACCAGCCGGTTGCCAGCGTAGTCGGCCAGGGTGAACAGGTCCTTTCCGATGGAGTCGTTGATTTTCCTGTCCAGTCTGATCCGCCCCGGTAGGCGAGGCAGCGGTCGCCGATGTGCTGCACAAACCTCGCAGTAGAGGTTGAGAGCCATATCGATGGATCGTTGCGATCCACCAGTCACACGAATGGCTCGGGCAAGTGAACCGTTGGACGTGTGCCTCGTGTTCACGTGGAGCTGCTCGATGGCGGACCGTAGTGTCCGCTCTTGGGCGCTGGCTCCTGAGTGGCTGCGGCGGCTGGAACCGTCCTTCTTCTTACCCTTCTCGTCGTCGATGTAGGTTGAGCTTCTCGTGCAGGTCTGCGGTTCGGACGTCGCAGCTGCTCGGCTAGCACCGTCGCGAGCTTGGTTGCTCCATGCAGGCGTCCATGCCGGTTGCTCCATGCCAGTCCTCTGGCTGCAACTTGATTGCGGGGCGGCCCGCGGCGCTCGCGGTGAGCTCCGGGGTGGCGCTCCCGATGCGGATCTGGCCCTTCCAGAGAGAAATGTCGATCTTGGAAGGCTGGGTGAAGTCGCGGCCGATGAGCAAGCCCAGCGTGGGGCTGTCCACGACGCTGAACACGATGCGGCCAGCCTGGCCGCACAGCAAGCGGCGCGGCGACGCGCAGCTTGCCTGGGAGAGCACCTCCGTTGCCGAACCTGTAGACCTCGTCCTCCGGCTCCTCGAGGATCTGGCCGGCGCGCCCCATCCTCGCGAGGATGTCCTTGTAGTTGTCGTGCCACTTCTTGCCCGAGACGCGGAAAAGGCAGGCGGTGTCCACCGCGCCAACGCCTTCGTCCACGGGCCTGTCACTGCCGATCGCGACGTTCACGTTCGGCAGGTGGTGGATGAGCGGCTCCGAGACGCAGGTCTCTGGGGGCGGCGTGACTGGTCCCTGCGGGTGCAGGGCGATCTCCTCGTCCGCGAACTGGACCTGCTCGTCGACGTGCGCCTGGCGCTGAGGACGGCCTCCACGACCTCCTCGCCCACCGCCCTTTAACTTGCCGTCCTTGGGCGCGAACTTACGAGTACTTGGCGCGGGGCGCCCTTTGTCCCCTGTCCAGTGTCCGGTTTCGCCGCAGTCCCAGCGAGAAGTGTCCCTCTTGCGCTGGGCGACCCGGCTCTGTAGCTTGGTCGGGCGGCGGTTCGGTGCGGACTTGCCCCTGCCGCGGCCCTCGAGGGCCTCCCGAGCCGATCTGATGGTGGCCATTGCCTCGGGGATAGCGGCAAGTGTCGCTGCGGCAGCTTCGACCTCGGCAGGGTCGTCGCCGCCGAACAGCTCGGAGATGTCAGCGTTGGAGGACTCGAGCTCGGCGCTGGAAGCCTCGAGCTCCTGGCGAACGATGTCCTGGACGTCGGTCTCGTCCTCGTCGCCCTCCTCTTGCTCTTCGTCGTTCTCGTCGTCCGGCTCGTCGACGACGTCGGTAGAGCGCCCCCCGCGGCTGGAGGAGACGTTGCTGCGCCAGCCTCCTGCGAGCGCGACTGGTTGGTCCATGACCGCGGCGGGGGGGCGCGGCGCTCCGACGCGCGTGCGCCAGGGGGCCTCCTGACCAGCAGCCCGCGGACGCGCTGGTAGCCATAGCTTTCGTCGGGCATTGCCCACGACACGCTCGCGGCGCTCCGCCGTGAGCCCAGCCTTTCGCGGCAGGAACCACCCCGCCACGTCGCCCAGCGCGTTGAGGTCCACCTCGTTCCTCGCGCAGCTGCTGCAGTCCAGTCTCGAAACGGAAGAGCCAGTCCGTCATGCGTTCACCTCGTCGTCGGCGATGCTGGGCCCCACCCTCCTGCACGGGCTTCTGCTGACCCAAGCTAGCCTCCAGCAGGTATTGTAGCACGTTCTCGATGTCGACCCGGTTCCTATTGCGCATCTTGTTACCGGGGTATTCGATGTCCGCCGCGGCCGTTGAATGCAGCTGCGCCTCCGTCATATTTAGCGCTGCACCTCGGGCAGTCCCACCTAGCTTCAGCACGAGCTTTGATGCGAGACTGTGCGCCGCGCCGAGGTTCTCGCTGAGCGTCCAGGGCTTGACCTTCTGCTTGTAATATATCCAGTTTGCCGGGTCGCCATTTCAAGTAGGGATGACGCTGTACGCGCAGTTATCTGTCATTTTGTCAAGAATGAGATAGTGAGCCGCGTCGCTGACACTGGCGTCGAGGCAGGCGTTGATGCTGGCGTCGCTGACGCTGGCGTAAGAGAAGTAGGCGTTGATGCTTGCGTCGCTGACGCTAGCGTTGGAGAAGTTGGCGTCGGCGCTGGCGTCGCTGACGGTGGCGTAGGAGAAGTAGGTGAAATAGTCGTTGATGACGGCGTCGCTGATACTGTCGTGAAAGATGTAGGCGTTGATGTCGGCGTCGCTGACGCTGACGTAAGGGAAGTAGGCGTTGGAGGCGTAGATGCTAGCGTCGCTGACGCTGACGTAGGAATTGGCAGGGTAGGCGTTGATGACGGCGTCGCTGACGCTGTCGTCGGGGGAAGTATGCGTTGATAGCGTCGCTGACGCTGACGTAGGCGCTGAGCAACAGCGCGAGCAGGAAGCCGCTGGGCTTCGATTCCGTGGGTCGACGCGTCGCAGACGCCGTCGTGGCTGCACAAGGGATTGCGCGCGGCGCCAGGATATGAAATGGCGCGCGGCGCCAGGCAGCTGAGACCCGCTCCAAGCTACCGCTGTGGTATGGAAGATAGTCGATGGATCTTCTTACTCGCGGCCTCGCGAGTGGCGTAGCTCTATGGCCGAGGGCCATAGTTCGAAATAGAAACGGCAGCGGCGAGCAAAGAATGTGCCGTGGCCGCCATGTCGGCAGCATTTGCCCAGCTGTTGCCGCGGCAGCAGCAGGTCCCCCAGCGGCCGCCAGCAGCGCCGGCAGCAACTGCTTCAACTCCAGTCCCTGCGGCAGCAGCCGCGGCCTCCTGCCCTCCAGCAGCGCCGGCAGCAGCTGCAGCCCCATCACCAGTTCCACTTCGGCCACCTGGCGCCAGAGGTCTTCAGCGCGAGGGCCTCCCTGTCAGAAAAGCCCACGGGGGGCGCGGTCGCAGCGGCGGCCGCCTCGCCCGTCGACTGGGCGACCCCGTCGGGCACCGGTGGCGACTAGGCCCCCCTGCCGCCAACCTCGTAAATCCCATGACCGGGAACGCCTGCTTCGACTTGCAACCGCTGGCGCCTCCAGGAGGCGCCCCCCGGGTGATGGAGCTCCAGCGGCAGAGCGGCGGTCGCGAGCAGGTCGCCGCGTCGCTCGCAGCGACGCAAGGCTACGACGAGAAGACTGAGCGCGAGCTGGCTGAGATGCGCCTGCGCCACGAACAGCAGATGAGTATGCTCGCGCAACGCGTCGAGGGCGCCAGGAGGGAGCTCAAGGAACATAGCGAGGGCTCCAGGAAGGGGATGATGCAATTGGCCCACATTTTGCAGGAACAGAACACCAGATTGAACGAACTGGCCGCCAGAAACAACAACAACGCGAACGCGCAGCGAGGCAGCGACGCGAACTCGCAGCGGGGCGACGGCAACGGCTGGAGGAACAATTGGCTTCGGCAGTATGTGGCCGCAGTAGCGGCCTGCCTCGCTCGGCCCGCGTGCGCTGACGCGTCTCTGCGTTTGCCGTGTGGAAAATAGCATCACCCACGCCAGAACCACCACCGACGCTATCACCGACACCAGAACCAGCATCACAGCGGAATCGTCTCCATCACCAGCGTCATCGCCCCAGCCCGCGCGAACCGCAGCCCATCCCCCCCGGCGCGACGGACGCAGACACCCTCGGCGACGGGGTGACCGGCCACGCGGCGGCGCAGCTTGTCCAGCCACCGCGGCTGGCTGCCAGCTGCCAGCGCCAGGAGAGCAGGGGAGATGCTGCAGAGGCGGTCCGCGAGGTCCGCGTCTCCCACGAGCGACCTGCAGCTGCGCTTCCGCACGACCAAGCTCCGCGGTGAGATTCGCCGCGGCGCGATCAGCTGAATGCCGTGCCCACCGCCTCCGATCTTTCGCTGAGCGGTAGAATGCCGCGGCTGCTCATCGCCCGCAGCTTCCCGCGCCATCTCGAGGATCTCGCCGCCACTAACAACCCCGCCTCTGGACACCGGCCATGCTCGACGCGGAAATGGCGAGCAGGGAGTTCAAGACCAGCTTGAGCCATCATGGCTACGGATCTCTTCCTCCCACTTCCTCCTCCTTTTCCCCCGCCCCCCCCCATTCCCCCCCTCACCCCCTTCCCTTCGCCCTCCTCGCTCGTTCCGTTTTGCGCGAAGCCCGACGGTTGTTTTACCCCGCTGGCCTTGGTGAGCAGGTAGAACCACGCCATCGCCACTCCCGGCATGGTCGGGGGAACCTTGGCTGGGGGGGCCACCGGGCCATCGTCGTGGCGTCGAGTCACAGGCGGCGCGCCCGTTTGTGCCCGATGCGGTTGCCGCGCCAGGTGCGCGTAGTTTATGCTTCCCCTGTGCGTTCGTTCCCCCTCCCTTCCCCTTCCCTCTTCACCCCCCGTGTTCCTCCCTCGCTCGCATGGGAGGAGGTCAGAAGGCGTATGCATTGATGTATTGGATACCCTGACTGTAGCGCCCATGCCATGGTAAGGACTTCAAGCCGAAACCACGCCCTGCCGATGAAGGATGAGTGGAGTGCGAAGGGATGAGGGATGAGGGATGAGGAGGATGAGGATGAGGATGAGGATGATGATGATGATGATGATGATGATGATGATGATGATGATGATGATGATGATGATGATGGAGGATGAGGATGAGGATGAGGATGATGATGAGGAGGAGGAGGAGGAGGAGGAGGAGGAGGAGGAGGGGGAGGCGACAGCTGACAGCATTCAATGGGTGTGGCCTGACGGTATTTTCGTGGTCATGTGCGATTAAACAGCCTTAGTTAATGTCTCCATGGGTACATGCCCCCTCACGGATCTATCCTTACAGGCGTTGCTTAAACGATTGGCCAACATTCTGGTGAAGAAAGAAGGAGGAGCAGGAGAAAAAGTAGGAGGAGGAGGAGGAGGAGTGGCCCCGTTTCTTCTCTCTCTCTCTCTCTCCTATCGGGTGTTACGTGTTGTGTTTGTTGGCCATTTGATTGTTGTATCCCAAACACTATTCCCCATTTGTTTCCCTGATGTTCGGTCAGGTCGGAGGGCTCTCCGCGCCACTGGTGCGACGGCCGACATATGTCCAGGCTGCGGCAGCTCTCGACTTAGTCGAAAATGTGCAACGGTGTTGATTGCAACTAGTTCGGTGGGGTCGCTTGAGTTGCCCTGCTCACCCGATGCATAGTACCTCATCCTGTGCAGGGTCGGGTCCCGATATCGCTTCGATTGTATGGGATTGATGGCATTGTTGGCATGCTTTCGACTGCCGTTTTTTCATGGCACCTTCTTGCTATGTAGAGGAGCTGCAAAGGCGTAGGAGTGGGGGGGGAGGATCTGGGAGAAGAAGCGAGCAGGAGAAGCATGAGGCCAAGGGTGCGGACGACGATGAGCAGGACGAGGGTGACTGGACGTGAGTGGGCAGGAGGAGGGGCAGCCGGAAAAAAAGAGAGAGGGGTGGCAGGCAGTGATGTGCATGGGGCCAGGGTGAGAAATGTGAGGAGAGGCGTCTCAGAGGAGCAAGTAGTCGCGATAGTGATACGTTCCCAGAACTTCAGGGTTTCCAGCATTTCCTGTTCCTTCGCACGGGCTTCTGAGACGGTGACCGCTGGGTACGCCATGCTTCCTGGAACCTGTCCTGAGCCAAGCTTATCATGACGAAGTTCTCGTCTCAGGATCGGGAGGGGCCTCGCGTGCAGGCCAGCCCCCCCCCCCCCCCCTGGCGGCCCCCTCCCCTCGCGGCGGCCAGAGCGCACGAGCAAAATAGGGGGCACCCTCGGCGGGGTGTGGTGCCCCCCGCGGGCTGACCTCCCCCGGGTGTTGCACGGGCAACTTTGGAGGGGGGGGTACCCTGGGGACGTGCATCAAGCCGAATGCTTTTCTTCAGGGTTCCCTGGGTTTCTTCGCTTTCCGCGGCCGCTGAAGGAGCTGCTGCGTCGAGGGTGCCTTGGGTCCCCCGCGCCTGTGGGTTTTTTGAGGGCCGGGGTTCTTGCGAGGGTTTCTTGCGGTCGCGTCCGCACTATGGGCTCAGGGTGGAATGCCTGGACCCCCCCCCGGTCGCCCGTTCATCGCCGGCAGGGGGCCTGACAGCCCAGCCCGCCCAGGAACGTCCAGTTCCACTCTCGGGCGCTTGTCTTCGCTCCATCGGCGATGTATCCCCAATTCAAGCTCGATGCTTCCCCCCTGCGCTGGTCCCCTGGTGGCTTTCGGGTCATCACTCGGGCCTCCGGCGGCCGTTGGGGACGATCCAGGCAGCTCTGGGCGCCACGTGGCGAGGCGCAGCCGCTGGAAGGCATCCCGAGGCCGGAGGAGCGCCGAGACCCGACGAGAACGCCCGAAGGCCTCGAACCTGGGACCTCCAGCCCGCTGTTCCTGACGCTGTCCCCCAGTGTTGGAGGCACCTGGCAGGGGCGCTCGATGGCAAAAAGAAGGATTGCAAAAAAAAGGATTGCAAAAAAAGGACTGCAAAAAAAACAAGGATTGCAAAAAAACGAAGGATTGCAAAAAGACCCTTCGTTTTTTTGCAATCCATCCTTCGCCACGGCCTCGCCCCCGAGGGGCCTCGGGGGTTGACGCACCTACAGCGCTCGGCGGGCGGGCGGTGGGAGGCCAGCCGGGGCGGGGCGGGAGCAGCGCAGGCCTCTCGAGGCGCCCGTCATCGAGGGGGGCGGGAGGGGGCGAGGAGCCCAAGCATGATCCTCCTCCTCCTCCTCCTCCTCCTCCTCCTCCTCCTCCTCCTCCTCCTCCTCCTCCTCCCCCTCCTCCTCCTCCTTCCCCTCCTCAAGCCACTCGGGCTCAAGCCATTTTGGCGTGGAGCCCTCCTCCTGTGCCTGCACGAGGTGCTTGGGGCACTTCACCCGCGCTTCCTCGCCCACAGAGGGGCATCGCTGGTGACGACGAAAACAGGAGGATGTTTCACGATGTCTCGCCCTTGGTCTCGCTGCGCCTGCGGCCGTTGCCAATACAACGACCTGCTGATCCAGCACGACCGAGTCTGTCAGAACTGTCAGTGGCAGGTGAAGCTCTACAAGCCGCGCCGCTCGCCCCCTCGTCAGGATCCCGTCGCTGCGGTTGCGGGCGACGGCGACCAGTCGAAGCCGCGGGGCAAGGGCAAGGACGGCAAGAGTACGGGCAGCACTGCGTCGATCTCCACCATGGATGTCCCGTCCCTGCTCAAGATGGCGGCGAACGGCACCGAGAATCAGGATTTGAAGAAGCTGCTGCAGGGTGAGGCGGCCAAGTTGGAGCCCGTGGTCCACACCCCCGCCGACGGCACGGCCGAGGCGCTGAAGCGCGCCGTCGGCGCGTGGCGGGACGCTGACCACAAACACACCCAGGCAGCCGCCAATGTCGTGAGGCTGCAGGCCAACCTCGACCTGGCCCTCCAGCGCGAGCGAGCGGCAGCGCTCACCCTCGCTCAGGCTGAGCGGGCCAAGAAGGCAGCCACGGCCGCTATGGCCCAGGCTGAAGGAGTCGGCGCGCAGCCGCGGGAGGAGGAGACTGGGCAGCGTCCCAAGTTCGCCCTCTCCTGGGATCGTACACTCTTTGAAGGTCTCGAGGACTTAGAATGCGAAGAGAATGAGCGGGCGGATCTGCGGAAGGTTAAGACCGACCTCGAGCAGCTCCAGGCCCATCTCACAGGCAAGGAGGCCGAGGTTTCGGCCATGTTCGAGAAGGCGCACGCGGTGAAGCACGCCATCGCGGAGCGCCTCAAGAAGAAGCGGAAGACCGAGGGCGGCCCCGCCGAGACGGGCAGCGGCGTCGGCGGGAGCGAGGGGGCCAGCGGCGCCGCAACGGCGACCGAGGCTCAACCTGCTCCCGCGTCGACGGCGGCTGACACGCCGGTTGGCGAGGCCGACGATGAGGAGCTGAGGGCCGCGGCTGAGAAGATATCGGCGGCCAAGCTCCTGGCTCAGAAGAAGGTCTTGGAGGAGCAGAAGGCGAACGCAGCCAAGTCGGTCGGCAAGGGCAAGGGCGGTCAACCAGCTGATGCAGAGGTCGTCGGCAAGGGTGGCAGCCGCAGCTCTTGACTATCTCACCGTAGGGGGCAGCGCGAGGGCGAGCAGGCGTCGGCCGTGAAGGGCACGGGCGAGGCTGGCATTTCGGGGCCCTCTCCGCTGCACGGGGACAAGCGCGACGACTTGTCATCTTTATTCTTCGCCAGTATCACATGTATTGGTGATAAAGCGAGGAAGCACCTCTCCACCAACAATTTCGATATCGTGGGTGCAGTCGAGACTCACGTGGCGGAGTCTGATATTTCTGCATGGGATAAGAAGGCTCGGCGCGCGGGCCTCAAACTTTTACCTAACCCCGCCAGGGGTCGGGACAAGCGCGCTTCGAAGCAGCAGCAGTCCAGGGCCAACGAGGGGGGCGAGTGGGTTATGTGCAAGGGCCACCTGCAGGTGCGCACTCTTCTTTCTCAGGCTGGGTCCAAACCACTGCGTGCATCTGGTCATCAGCATCTAGATGGATTTCAACCAGTACTCGTACACATGTCGGGGTACACAATTGCTCTCATCGTATTTTATGGGCATCCCAGCTTTGGATGTCGCGGCCCCAACGTCGCTCGGCACCAACGACTGGGATCACTCCTGAACACCCTGAGCGTTCCATGGATTGTCATCGGCGATTTCAACATTAGTGCCGACCTCATGGAGCGCTCCCAATTCATGAAGCGGCTGCTGGGGCGACCACGAGTGATGCGTGCCGATATCGAGTCGACCTGCAACCAGGGTTCCAAGGACGGCTCCCACATCGACTACCTTCTCGTGTCTGAGACGGCTCTCTCGTATGTTGCTGCCATCGCCCCAGTCGTCGCGGTGCCATGGAAACCGCGCATTGGGCTCTTGGTGCATCTTCGTCGATCGGGCCAGCAGTTGCAAGCTCGGTATCTAGACATGCCTCGCAGGCTGCCGCAGGCGGTGCGCCCTCTAGTCGCCCCGACGCCTGGCTCGAAGAGCAGCCGTGCGAAGGCCGAGCGCGAGGAGCGATCTCGCCAGCGCAGCTTCGCGAGGAAAAAGCAATTCGATAATTTCTTCAGCGACCTCCTTCAGGCTCCTGAGATCGAAGGGCACCCCGACGAGGCTCGGAGCGATGCTAGTTTCGAATACCCCGAGGATCTCGAGCACAGTGACCTTGAGGAGGTAGGTTTCGAGTCTGAAGAGGACCCATGGGGTCACGAGTCTGAGTTTAAACCGGCTGTACAAACGGTGGTAGGAAAAGGGCTCCCCGCAAAGTCTGGTGACCCCTCGTCTGGCAATTCGTCTGACCCCTTGGGCAAGGTTCCCCCAGGGCCTCAGGTAGAGCAGCCTCCGAGTGGCACAGGAATTATGCCCCGAGCCCCCCCAGAGCCCGCGCGCAGCATCAATTTAGACCCCGACGGCCCCCCTGCCCCCGAACCTGAATTTTATATCCCCGAAGCTACGTGGCGTGAATGTAAGAGGGAAGTAGGTTTCACCCCAGCTGATGAGACCCCCCCCTCGCCTCCCTACCTCCGCTCCGTTGCTTTTCGGCTCACTCAACCTGCTTCGGCACAGGCCATCTCTTCCTTGTACGCGACGTGGGTGAGCGCAGCCGAGCTCACCATTCGTTCGCATCACACTCTTCAGGACTCTCCTGGCATCAGCCGCCGCGATGGCGCCAGGTTTCGTATCGATGTTGTTCACCAGCAGGAGCGTCACAGAATGACACCCGAGAGTGATGTTGTCTCTGGCTGGTGGACTCGTGTTCATACCATACTGTCTGGGCTGGTCCGTCACTTTCGACGGGACAATGGGCATCGCCAACGCCGTCGCCTGCTGGGCGCCCTCAGACGACATGTGGACGATCGTCCAGAAAAAGGCTCACATTCCTCTACGACCTAAGGAACCTTCATGGAGAAAGTGGCAGCAGGTGTTTCGCCTTATGTTGGACGAGACCGACATGGATCAGCAGCAGCTTCAGATGTACGCAGACCTATCCTTCAAGATCTCGGCCAGGGCGCAGAGGCGAGCCCGATCAGCTGCTATGCGGGATTTCGGCACTTGGATGGAGTCGAGTACGGCTCTCGGCGCGCTGCACCGTAGCATTCGTCAGGAGCCAGCTGTTCGGCAGGAGCTCGAGGTCGATGGGCGGATCCTCTATCAGCCTATGGACATCGTGGACCACAAGGCCGAGCGCTGGAGGCGTAAGTGGACTAGTGCTGAGCCAGACATGGGGGCCCTGCGAGAGGCCTTTCGTCAGGCTCGGGGGCGCGCTGACCTGGAGCCCCCCCCTGAGATCACGGGCGAGGACATTCGGCGCACGGCGCGGTCTGTGCGTGCTGGCACAGGGCAAGGCATCGACCGCATGTCACCAGTGGATTTTGAGCGCCTTCCGCTGGCGGCGCTGGATGAACTGGCTCTTCTTTATATGACCATCGAATCTCAGATTGCTTGGCCCCACCAGGTCATGATGACCTTGGGGGGACTCCTCCCCAAGAAGACGGACGGATATATAATTATTGGATTATTATCAATGTTCTGCAGGCTCTGGAGCCCCGTCCGCGAACCAGAGGTGCAGCGCTGGTCCGAGGCGTCTGCGCCTTTTTGGGACGCGGCGGTGCGAGGCAACGCAGCCTTGCGCGAGGCTTTCATTCGCGCGCTTGAGGCCGAGGTCGGGCATCAGCTCGGCGTTGCCTCAGGCGTGGGGCTGCTCGACATCGACGGCTTCTACGACAATGTGCTGTGGGAGATCCTCGTGCCGCGAGGTCTGGAGCTGGGTTTCCCTGCAGCCATCCTGTGCTTGGAGGTGCTCCAGTGCGCGGCCCCGCGCACCCTCGGGCAGAGCAACTCCTGGGCCCTGCCGATCGAGCCCACCCAGTCGATCGTTCAGGGCTTGCGCAGCGGCACGAGGTTCGGGCGCATCATGGTCTACTATGTGCTCGACAGAATTTGTCTCGCCCATCCTCGAATGGGCCGCCGTATATGGGCGGGCGACCTTGCTCAACGGGCCATCGGCTCACGTGACGAGGTTCGCCGCCAACTTATTTCTAGTTTGAAGGAGACTTGCCAGGGCCTGGCGGCGGTCAAGCTTCGCGTGGCGAGCAAGAGCATCGTGATGTGCTCCCACCACTCCGACGCGATCAAGGTTTCCAGAGCCCTGCGCCTTGCGGGGTTCCCTGCGCGGGCTGAACGCGCCTCTGGCTACTTGGGCGTGGACTCCAGTTGCGGCGGCCGTCACACGCGGGCCACACGCCGCAAGAGGTCCGCCAGGCACAAGGTCATGAATGCCAAGGTGCGCAGGTTCGCGATTGCAGGGCGCAAGTACACGGTCGCCTCCAAGTTAGAGCGCTTGGGGGCCCAGGCCTCAGGCGCTTACGGATTTCAGATATATGGCGTGTTCGGGGTCCACATGCAGCAGTGCCGTCAGCGCTTGGGGGCAGCCGTGGCCGCGCCGTCGCGCGGCCGCTGCCTCACGACGCTGCTGGCCATCAAGACACCAATGGACCCTGCTCTTCAGCTACCTGAAGAATGTCTTCGCACGTGGTTCAAGATATGGCAGAGTGAACCGTGGCTCCGTCCAGGCGTGTGTCGTGTTTGGCCCTCCCTCGTGGCCAAGTTGCGCGAGTTTCCTCCCGAGCGGCGGTCACGGCATGTGCGAGGGCCAGTTTCAGCTGCCATCAGTCTTCTTCTCAACCATGGTTGGGGCCCCGTCTCGGCCACTGACTGGACGAGGCCAGCGGAGACCACCGACGGCGAGGCGATCGACTGGCACTTCCCTGATCATGTTTGGGAAGGGTGGCCCGACGTGGACGACCCAGGACGTTTGATCAGCGACGTCCAGTTTTCGATTTCACGACAGTTGTGGAAGGATGCAGCTCAGCACTTCTGTGGAGGCGGCATGGAAGGCGGGATCGACTGCACATCTCTTCACCGCCTCCACGCTCAGTTGCTGAGCTTCGATCGGGGCAGCCGGCTGTCGGAGCTTCTTGTGGCCATCGCTGCAGGAGCCTCGTGGCCGCGCACGCGGCGCGCCGAGGCAGCGGCGGTGAAAGGCGTCGTTCTGGACCAGTCTTGCCCCCGATGTGGCCAAGAGAAGGAGGGCCAGTTTCATCGGATCTGGGGCTGCCCATGCAACACGGGGGCCCCAGCCTACGAGCACTCGAGCGACCTCATCCCCGAGGCCTACACCAACTGGCAGACGGCTGAGTGCTTCTGGCTGCGGGGGCTTCTGCCCGCCGAATGGGCTGCTCTGCCGCCGCCGCCTGAGAAGGAATGCTGGTCAGGATCAGGTTTCGCCGACAACGACGGGGCCGTGCTGTGGCTCGGCACGGGCACCCAGCAGCAGCCCCTGTACTTGTTCGGGGACGCGAGCGGCGGCAGACACTCCAGCGACACCAGGCTACGTCGTGTGGGCCTGACTGTCGCCGCCATCAGCTGCTTCGACCCGCTGGAGGTGTCGGCCACTGCCACAGGGCCCCTGACGGGCTCCAGGCAGTCGGTCCCGAGGGGCGAGCTGAGGGCGCTGCTGCTTGCTGCGGAGTGCTCGGCAGGATTTGTTGTTTTCACCACGGACAAGCAGAATGTGGCGTCAGGCTGGGCCGAGAGGAAGTACCTTCATCCCGAGGGCCCCGACGCAGATCTTTGGCACCGAGTAGGTGCGATTTTCAGACATAGAGACCCAGCTTCATTTGTGGTGTTATTCGTCAACTCACATCTGGAGGCTGCAGGCATCAGGAAGTTCCCTTTGTGGATGATAATCGGCAACACGATTGCCGATGAGCTAGCTGGTGCCGCTGCGGAAAAAAAGTCAGATTCCACTGAGCGATGTGTATCGAGCTGCGACATGGGAAAAGAAGGCGTTTCAGGTCCGATTACGCCTCCTGTGAGCCACTGTCGACACGCTCGAAAAGGAGAAGGAGTTGCGGGGGCCTGGCCCCAGGGAAAAGACTGAGTCCCCTCCCGTCCCTCCTCCTGCTCCTTCGGTTGTACAAGTGTTTTCCACCACCCATCGCCTCGCCGAGTGCGGGCGACGATGTCTTGTGTGCTGCAGCTCTGCCACGATTGCTCGTCAAGCCCTGTGGAGAGATACACCGTGCTTCCAGCCGTCGTACATAAACGGGGAAGTTTTCGGGGTGCCGTCGGGGGTTCAGCTGCACTTAGCGGGGGGGTGGGTGCATGAAACACATACGATGCGTCTGCATAGTACCCTTAAGCTTTGGTTCTGCTCTAGCTGCGGGTATTTTGCCAGCCAGATGATCAGAGGTCTTGGGCAGCCCTGCCTCAGGACCCCGAATTCCAATCGAGCCGAGTATTTAGCCAGGATCCACAGAGGGCAATGGCCCAAGGTCCTGAGTCGGGCCGAGCTCGCTCGTCGGGGTTCGTAGTTTCGGGATTCGCTTCGCGACTGGTCTCACTCACTCACTCCTCCTTCCCCTCCTCCTCGTCCTCCTCCTGCTCCTCCTCCTCCTCCTCCTCCTCCTCCTCCTCTTCCTCCTCCTCCTCCTCCTCCTCCTCCTCCTCCTCCACGCCCGCGCCATTCGGGAGCCTCGAGACGGGTGTCAATGCAAACGGGGGTCAGCCAGGGCGCCAGATCCTGCAGGATCCTGCGAAGGCCCCCTCTGGCTGACCCGGGTCACCGGGCCGCTCGTGGCCGCGGGGCGGCCGCACGCATTGGCCGACCCGGGTGTGCGAGGATCTGCGTTGCATTTTTTTTCCTGCATTGCAGTTTTTGGTTTCCTGCTGACCCGGGTCTGGATTGACCCGGGTCAGAAGATCCCCGAGCCATCGCCATCTGGGAATCAGATACCGTTAGCCATTGCCAAACAGCGCGGGCGCGAACCGTGGCGTTACCAGGTGGAGGGGGGAACATCCTCTGTGCCGCCGGTATCGCGGATCGCACAACACGCGCTCAAGGAGAAGCCAACATGTGCGCGTCCTGAAGCGGCCCAAGTGCTCTCTCCCCCGACTCCTTCTCTTGTGAGTATCCTCTCCTCTTCGTCGGGCGACCAGACCTGTCGGTAGGGCGGCCTGGGCATTTCGTTCAACATTATTCTGCAGCCCAGGATTCTGAATCTTGGAATGTCTTCTACATCTATAGATGGAAGTGGGGCAAGGTTCAAAATCTGGTTCTCGCCCGACTTCGCATTCTGTGATCATCCCGACGTTTGACTGTTTACCATCTGCACGGATGGAGGGCGGGTGGTTTGAAATTCCCAGTCGCGCTTGGGGCTCCCGCGCGTTCAATGATAGTAACTTTTTAATGCCCAATTGCAAGGGTGGATACCTGTTTCCTTCCAATCGTATGTTTAGCCGTTTCGGCCCACGCACTTCTTCAGTTTCTTCCAGTTACTAGGATCGTTGATGCGAGCATGCACGCCGATGGGCCCCCCGTGCAGGCCTTCGCCTCTCAATATGGGGCACTCGCCGTCGTGGCGGGGGGGGCTTCTTGTGGCACCAGTGATGCGCATTGGGTTGTAATCTTGGCATCGCTGAGGCGTGTGAATTTGTTCTCGGCGAGGACCATCGAGGAGCATTCTGGATCATCGTGAAAAAATAAACACGCACGAAGCCGAACACTGCACGGGAAATGGATGTCCGAGCGATGGCAAGTAATGAGATCGGAGGTTGGGGTGTGAGATCGCAGTGGAACGGGGAGCCCCCCACCAGGAAATCGGTTCCGGTTCCGTGTTCGCGTCGTGCGCGCGGGCGTGGCGAAGCTGCGTGGGCGCGCGACTGAAATGAGATGCCGCCATGGCTAGGGGCCGTGGAGCCGTTTGACCGCGCCGCCCTTGGGCGCGCGGTGGCCTGGGGTGCCCCGCCGGTGGTGCGGGGATGCCCCGCCGGTGGTGCGGGGGTGTTCCGCCGGTGGTGCGGGGGTGCCACGTCGGTGGTGCGGGGGTGCCGCGTCGGTGGCAGGGGGGGGCCCGTCGGTGGCGCGATAGCGGGATCGGTAGGATGCGAGGTCAATAATGTTATCGATTGTGAGATCTGTGGTGGAATCGATGTGTGAGATCGATCGCACCACAGATGTCGCTGCCTCGACGCCATCAAAGTCATCGGAGTTGTCTTCGGTTGGTGTTTCCTCCCCCCCGAACCTCCTTCTTACCCGAAGGGTGGTCGAATCGTGCGTGTTGTAGATTACAAGGATTTCTCGGGCCCTGGTCCTCTCACCTTCCCCCGCTTTCCTATCGGTCGGTGGGGGGGCGGGGGCGGTGCGAAGTGAGGTGGGGCCGTCCTAAAGATAACGTGTTATTGTTTGTGTTTTCCGCTCGAGTTTTTTGGTTCGAGCATGCTCGCAGGGATTCCTGCAACCGAGCCCGAGGTTTTCTTCATCGGCTCTCCGCGCGGCAGCGCCTCCGGCCATTCTAGCTGCTCGACGGGCTCCTCGTGGGAGCTAATCGAGTGCGGCTTCTACTGCGAGGGCTGGGCGTTCGACCCGAGGGGCTGCGCGCCCGAGGGCGCCTGCGGGACGGCGTGTCTCGGTTGCGGTTTGCTCGGGCTGCTGCTTTGGTCGCTCTTCGCCCTGGTGAACGACCCGATCGTGGATCAGGAGGGAGAGGCGGAGCTGGACGTGATCGAGGCTCAGATGCCAGTGGAGCCATGGTCGCGCAGGTTTTCTCGCCAGACGGCGACCGACGGCATCGAGGTGCAGCTGGTGAGATGGAAAAGCGGGAACATTTGGTGGTCCTCACCCCCGACCTGGGGCTGATTTGCATCACCGCGAAGGTTTCCATTTTTGTGGACCCAGTGGCGGGGATTCGTTTGAGGCCACTGCCACCGTTGAATGCGGCCCACCGCGACGCTTACCTCAAGCAGGCGACGGATGGGGTGCGTGCGGGGACGGTCCCCTTTTTTGTCGCTCTATCGTCCGGGTCGCGCGGGCCAGCAGGCGATCGCGGTGAACGTGCTGCACGCTTTGTTCAGTTCGGGGGCGTCTTCTCTCAAGACTTTGATGGCGATTATTAGGTGTGCTGGCCGCCTTGTTCGCGTTGTACGAGGCACTGGCCTTGCTCGGGATGAACGAGTACATGAAGGAGGTGTGGGCGGCTCTCGTGAGTTACCTGGCTTCGGCGAAGGATGCCTTCGTGGAGAGTTCGGACGTCGTGCAGGAGTGGGTGAGCTACCTCTTCGAGTGGAAGGAGTGGGTTCAGAACTTGATGCCCGTGCAGCGATGGCTGGCCATGATCGTCGCGATGGCGCTCCTCACGGGCTGGGCTGCGCACTAGTGGTCCGACCACGCGGAGCCTGGAGAGTCCTCGATCGGATCATCGTCGGCCTCGAGTGAATACGTGGCCGTCGGTCACGCTTCACCCAGGCCACCGCCCTAGCCGTCACCCTCGCAGCCGTCTGCTGTGGACGCAGCCTTGGTCGCCCAGCTGAGCGACCTCGCAGAGTGGAGATGAGGGCGGCGGAGCGGACCCGGGAGCTGCGTCGAGACGCGTTGGAGTCGCCCCTCGAGTCGCGGGATCGCGCCGCCGAGGAGGCCAAGCGCCAGGTGATCGAGTGCATGATTGTTCGCCTGGACAAGTTCGAGGCCCGCTTGAAGGGGGAAGCTCCAGGCGAGGGGAGTGTCGGAGATCGGACAGCTGCTATCGAGGGCTCACGTGCTGCGTCGCCGGGCGGTGCGACAGTGGGCTCGCCGACCAAGACTTCCGGGCCGATCTCGATGGAGGCGCTGGGCCGGAGAAGAGAGCAGCGCCCAGCACCCCGGAGGCGGTGAAGCTGGCCATCAAGCAGTTGCGGTTCATGGCCCAGCTGCCGCAGCAGGTGTTCATGGAGCAGCGAGGGGGCTATCAAGAAGTCCCCACCGAGGAGTGGAACAGCCGGATTCCCGAGGGATATCGTCAGCGGATCTCCGCAAAGGCGTTGTCGGAGATCTACTCATCGGGGTAGACGGCGGAGGCGTGGGCTCGAGACTTCGCGCGGGATTGACAGAGTGCAACGTGGCTCGGGAGATGATTGCGGCATTCGCGGCGGTGGGCGCGATGTTGATGACGGACTGTCAGAAGGGGCTGCTCAACCTGGCGAGCTTTGAGCAGCTGGCGCGCAAGGGGGTCGCCATCGCGCGAGCGCGCCGCAGCGCGTCGGGCCGCGGCGACTGGGGCCGCCCCGAGGGCTGGAAGTCGAAGGCGGACTGGGAGGCGGCTCGGCGGCCGGACCCTCAGCCAGTGGACGAGAGCACGAATCGGGCGATGAGTGCCGAGGAGGAGCTGAAGAAGGCATCGGCCCAGGACGCGCAGCTGCTGGAGGCGCGGGCCGACCTGGGCCGGGGCTCGGCAGCCCCGCCGCGACGGCCGAGGAGCTTCAATTGGGGTAATTTCGCGTTGGCTGGCCCTTGCTGCTGGCGGGGTGATCGAGCACAGCGCCGGCGTCTTTTGTTGCCTCTATGTTTTCTGCTGCAGCAGACGGGCGCCATCTTCGTCGGTTGCCGCGCTGGCCGGTGCGCGACGAATTTGGTGTTCGATGTCTCGGCGGCGCGACGTCGCGTCCGATGTGGCGCGGCTCTCGCGCCCAGAGCGCCCGAGCTCGACGTCTCGTCGGGCCCTGTCGCGATCGAAGGGGGAGGTCGAGGCGACCCTTGGGCCGGCCAGCCGCTCTCTCTTGGCGCTGCATCAACTCTACCGCGGGAGCTTGGACGACAGCCCTTTGGAGCTGGCCGAGCGCTGGGGGCGGGGGGCGATGCCCGACAACCTGGGCGGGGACCTCTCTCGGCAGGCGCTGGGGAGATTCGTCGCCGGCAGCCGCCGTCGACGACGCCCGGCCAGGGAGCCGCGATATTGCGGCTGCGCCCTGCCGCCTTGGCGGCGGGCAGTCAGTCCCAGTCGACCTTTAAGCAGAAGTTGGCCGAACTTCGGAGGGGAAGCGCTGGCGGGGGCGCGCGGCTGCCAGACAGGGGCGAGACGTTCCCCGCCCAGTGGGATCGGGTCGCTCTACACATCCCAGGGGCCAGACCTGCGAGCGCGAGGTCCGCGTCGCCTCGCGCGGCACAGAAGTTGGAGAAGCTTCGGGAGGAGATGCTGAAGGGGGATGGCGACGCCCGCGCGCTGGCGTGCGAGGTGCGCATCTACGTGGACCAAGAAGGAGATGCTGCAGACATCGCGAAGGATGGCCCTTGCGGGCACGCTGCGTCGCACACGCGAGAAGGCGGGCGAGGTCGGGCTGTTCTGCGCGGCGAAGATGGCTGAGCTGGTCAACGGAGAGCCGGAGGTGACGCTCCGCCTGGCGTTCGACCAGAGGCGCTCCAACACGCGGTGGCGGGCTCCACCGCGTCCCGCCATTAGCGGCCCGAGTGCGGTGTCCTTCTTGGATTTGCCGGAGGAGATGCAGGAGAACGCGGGGTGGCCATGCGCCTTGGTACGGGCGACCTGCCCGACATCTACTACGCGCTGGAGCTGGGAGAGGAGACCGCCCCCTACTTCGCGCTGCCGGGGCGCGGGCCTGCCCGATCTCGCGGTTGACTGGGAGCGGCGCCTGCGTCGGGGTGAAGGCGGCCCCCGCGGGATGCTCGCGGGCGTGCTGGAGGGCACAGACGACGACGGAGGGCGTCTTCAACGCGGGGCCGCAGGCTGGGCTGCTGTCGCCGCCGGAGGCTCAGCGTCTCGCCGAGGGCGGCCCTCTGCCCCAGCTCGGCCGGGAAGAGCCAGTGGCTCACTACGAGTACATCGGAGTACATCGACGACTTCGGCATCATCGGGCTGCACTGCCCTGCGCTGCTGGACCTGAGGGGGGGGTGCGACGGTGGAGGAGACCTGGCCGGGGGCCAAGGACCTGGCGATGGCTGCGGGCATGCTCCTCGACAGCTCGCATGATCGGGGGCGACTTCGAGGGTGCCCTGTTGCCCCCGAACCAGAACAAGATGTGGCTTGCGGTCCTAGGCATCCAGATCCCGACCAGCAAGTGGGATCTGCCCGACGCGATCGCGCGGATCGTGGGCATCATGTCCTGGGGGTTCTTGATCTGCCGAGGGGCGCTGAGCATTTTTCCGGAGGTCTTTTCGCGGCGCGTGGAGTTTCGCGGTGGGCCCAGGCGCGAGGCGCCGCGGGAGGTGCTGAGAGTGTTGGCGGCCGCTGCGGCTGTCGCCCCTGTGATCGCGGTCGACCTGGCGATGCCCTGGGACCCCGCCACGACCATGTTCGATACCAGTCTATGCGGAGGGGCCATCATTGCCACCTCGTGCACGGCGGAGTCAGCAGCGTCGAGAAGCTCTGCGCGCGGTGCGAGGAGGCTGGGCGATGCGGAGGCGCCAGACTGGATGGGTATGTCGGCCTTTCGGCTCTCCTCCGTGCTCGGTGCTTCTCCCTTCCTCTTTTCTTATTCCTCCTCCTCCTCCTCCTCCTCCTCCTCCTTCTTACGCCTCTTCAGTATCCTCAACGCCCTCCTGGTCCGCTCTGGAGAACAGAGACCAACTTGTTGATTTTTCTCGCAGGGGAGCCCCGCCCCGTGGCAACGTGAACATGCGGTGGGAAGTACTATGCGTTATGCTCAAGTGTAGCTGCGCGTGCTCTAGCGCCCCGCGCGCGTCGGAAGCGGCACTGCGTGGCTTCTCTATACAGTAACTGAGCATGGTCTCGCGCCTTGCATGCTCCCCGAAACGCGCGCGCCCCGCAGCCCTCGACATCGGGCCCTACACGAGCCCTCGCCTACTTCGAGCACAAAGCAGCGAAGAGGTCGGCCCCGTGTCGCCTGGCGCGCCACGCCCACGCGTGGACGTACTCGGCGATGCGGTCGTGGTCGGCGCTCTTGATCGAGGACGGGAGCGCCGTCTTGACCTCGTCCCAGCTGCCGTCCGCCGCCTCCGTGCCGTGCTTGAGCTTGACCACGCGGACGTTGCCGTCCTTGTCCTGCACGCGCGCGGCCTTCACGACCGCCCACTCCTCCTTCTTGTGGCTCACCACGCCGTGCGACAAGGCCGGCCTGCGGTATTGGGCGCGGAAGCGGCCCCGCCCGTGCCTTTGCCGCGACCCCAGGCATTGCTTGGCGGGCCCCGCAGCCTTCGCGCGCTCGAGGCAATCCCTGCGGTCGCAGCAGGGCGAACATATCAAGTCGCCAGCAGCGAAGGCGTCGTAGCAGTCGGCGCCGTCTATCAGGGCGATCGCACCGCGGCCGAGGTGCTTCTTGACGGCCTCGTCGCACTGGGCCCCGCCCAGGGGCACGCCGCCGCCGCCCGCCATGCTCGCCTCCCAGGGGCTGGATGAGAAAAACGTTGGCCCTGTTGCCGCGCTCGACCATGATGAGCCAACGGTTCCAGCGCAAGCGGTAGCCAGGGCATTCAGGCTTGCACTTACCGCATGGCTTCTCGCAGCTGGCCCTCTCGGCCTTGGTGCCGCACTCGCCGAGCTCCACGGGCATGCCGTCCTTGAACTCGATGCGAGCCTGCTCCTCAAGGCTGAGCTGAGCCATGCGGCGGCGGACCTCGCCCAAGTGCAACGCCATGGAAGCCTTCGAGATACCTTGCACCACGGTGCAATCTCCGCGGCTCGGGTGGCGCGCAGCCCACGGCGCGCAAGCCGAATGGACAGCGAGTAGCCCTTCTCCCGCGGGTGCTCCCCCGTTACCCCCCCGAGAGATCGGCGCGCCCTCCTCGCTCTGGACCGCGACGCCCACCTTCATGACAGCGCACGTCCGATCGCCGCAGCGATGCCTGCACAAAGTCGGGACGTTCACCTGGGGGGATACAACGCGCACAATTATTCCTGGCCTTTCCAACCAGAAAGAATCGAGGTGAATTGGTATTGCGCTATCCCGCGGGCGCCTCCACGTTGCCCACGCCCATGGTGATCCCAGGAGACCGCCCCCCTGCGCTCGCCTGGAGGGACAACTTAGTGCCGCATTCGCGCGGGCACTTCTTGCCCTCCATCCGCGGCATGTACCCGAGCTCCACGCCAATCCGAACCCTGTTCACCACGTCAATGCCGCAGAGCCCTCTGAAGTCAATGCTTTCCCCCTTGGCCTTGCAGGCGAGAGGCGCCGTCTCCCCTTTCCCAGCGTTCTCCCCATTGCACTGGGGGCCTGGCAACTCCTTCGCCCTAGCCTTACCGAGCTTCGCCTTGGCTCCAGCCCCCAGCATCTTGCCGGACGAAGCGCAGGCGGAGATCTGCACGTGCTTCTTGAATTGGGCTTCCCCTTTGGGCGCTGGGCGCATCGGGGGCGGGCGTTTCTCCGGCTTGGCGACGGTCTTCATGGCGGCCTTCGGGGCGGGCTTCACGACGGTCATCCTGGCGGACTTCATCGCCGACTTCGCCATGTGCCCTGGCGCTTGGCCACCGAGATGCGCCCGACGACCTTGAGCCATTCAATTCTACAATGCAAGAAGAAGTAGGCATGCGCTGCGATGGTGTCGATACCGCGGCAATGAATGCAATCCCCTTGGAGCCCCGCGCATTAGCTTTCTGGGCTGCTTTTTCTGGCTAGCGGCGGGCCGCGGAGGCAAGGGCGCATGTGTGCTCGGCTACCAACCGCATCTAGACTGCCACGACGGCGACGACGACGGCGGCGACGATGGCGACCATCACGACGGCGACGATGACGGCGGCGGCGACGATGGCAACGATGACGGCGACGAAACTTCTTGTGGGGCGACGACGACGCAATTCTTTTCTCATATCGCGTATGTAAAGCAGAAGCTGCACTGCCCATGTCAATCTGCCATGGCGCCGCCCTGGCCCGCGGCGCCACACGTTTCATCGCATCGCATATAGAAAGAAGAGGCTGCACCGCTCGCACTCTGGCACTCTACTCGCCCAGCATGTCAGTCCGCCATGCCGCCGCCCTGGCTCGCGGCGTCCGCTGCCGCCTGCTCGCGAGCCTCCTTCGCCTGCTGGTTGTCGATTGCGTCCTGCTCGTCGAGGTAGCGCGTGAGCCCGTTCTCCAGCACGTCGTCGTAGCCCGCCGTGGCAGGGCGCTGGCGTGGTGGAGTAGTGAGGTCAATCTGTGCGCCAGCGTCCCTCATGTTCTTGTTGAAGTAGTCCAGCTGGATCGCCTCGTGGATCGCCTTCTGCTCCTCGATGTCCAACTCACTGAGGTCGCCACCGCACCCCGTGGAAGCCTTGGGGCCCGTCGCCAGGCGCTTGCGGGGAGGCGAGCTGAGGTCCATCAGCATGTCGTTGTCCTTCATGTTCATCTCCCAGAACCCCTTCTGCATGGACTCGTAAATCGCCTGCTGCTCGTCCTTGTCGACGTTGTCGAGCAGGCCCGCGCGCCCCCTGCCAGCGACGGCAACTGCTGCTGGGGGTGCGCGTGAGGAAGATGCAACGGCGCTCATCAAGCGAGCGCCCCGCTCATCGCAACCCCTGGCTCTCGAGGGCGGCTCAGGCGCTGCGGGGAACACGGGCGCGATGCTGACAGTCGGCGCGAGCGGCACATCTTGGGGCGAGAAAGCGCAACGACACCACCGCACCTACGGCGCCAGGAGCCGCAGCAGAGACCTGGAAACTTGGCTCGGCGTTTCCCCTGGTATACGCCACGGCACCCCCCATGGAACGAAACCGAGAATAGCGCGCCGTAGCGGGGTGGTGTCGTTTGTTTTGCCGTCGGGCCTTAGTTCAGCAGCAAACGCTTCAAGTTCTTCATCGACCACTTGACGTCGTCTTCGAAGTACGCAGAGTAGACTGGCTTAGTGGGGTCCTGCTTGTATGCGCCGAAGGCCTCCTTGCAGCCCTGGTTGAAAAGGTCGGGCTTGTTGGGGTTGGTGTAGGTCCACCACGGCACTCGGCCCCGTCCGTCGCTGGCGTGGCGGAAGTACACCAGCTTGTCAGCGACCAAAACAAAATGAGTGCGAGCACCGATGGCAGGCAAGTCCTCGTCCTCCTTTACCTGGCGGCGCGAGGGCCTGATCAACCTCATGAAGTCGTTACTGTTCACGCCTTTCGGAGTACCCTCCGCCCACTTGGACACGAGCTCCGCCTCGAAGTCTTTGTCGTAAGCATGATTGCACACCTGGCGGGAGGACCCAGTGTCAAATTCCGACGACCCCCACGGGGCCCAGAGCGTCGCGCCCTCTTCGCTCGGATTCAGAAACGCTTTGAGGATTGACGCTGACTGCCCCATGATTCGCCATCGTCGAAGATTGCTGGCCTGATGCGGGTTACAGGCTCACCTTTGAAGAAATCGAAGTGTTTGGCGGTCCCGGCGGTCGGAAGAAGGTCGCCCTTCGCGACTTCCCCAGACTGTTCCAACGCCTCGATCTCCACGCGGCTCATCATGAAAGACACAGTCGTCGACCCCGCGCTCTTCCCGACTCGCGTCTTGCCTAGCCACGCAACGCCGAACCTCCTGAGGGTGGACGCCAAGATGGGCCTGATGACGCCGTTGGGGAACCAGGGGTCGAAGTCTCGGAGCGCCAAGACCCAAATCGTGAGACCCTCTGCATTCGCCCTGCCCCTGGCATAGTTGTCCAAAGCCCTTTCGAGTCGGCTTTCCTCCCAGCCAAAGGTCGAACTGTCTGGGTGGGCGTTCTCCCGATCTGCGACCTCCATGAATTGGTTCGCATTGTTGCTCCGTGGCCCCTTCTCTCGAATGAACCTGCACCCTGCGGCCTTGAGTTCCCGCTCGGCCGTCTTCCTGGACGGCCCCTTGCCAGGCTTCGCGACAACGGTGTGGTACCGCAGCTGGCAGCCTTCCAACTTCTCGAGCATGTGCTGGACAGCCAGGCGGCCAATCCGATACTGGTTGCCATAACGCCAGATTAAGTCAGTGCCACGAGACATCTGCATGCACGTTTCTGCCCTAGTCGTCACCGACAAGGGGCTCACGTCCTTGAGGATGTCGTGCTTGCCGTCGGGCTTCTTGGTGATGAACAGCTGCATGGAGTACTGACCAGCGGGCTCCCTCTTCAGAGAGAATTGTTCTGGCATGCTCTTGTAGCCGCAGGTCTTCGCAAGGCCGCGAAGCGTTTGCCAGGGGATGTCGCCGCCGAAGCCCCCCACGTAGTCCGCGAAGTATTCGATCATCCTCCCACGCTCCGTCGCGAACTCCGCTGGCAGATCGGCGATGTTGCACTGGCCTGCTGTGTCTATATTGTCGGCCTTGATGAGCGGGTTGTCGCTCATCTTCATGTTCTCAGCATGCTGCAAGGCCTCCCCAAACGTAAGCCCAGGAGCGTAGTCAGCAACGCCAAGCGACTCGCCCAAGCTTGCTGGAAGCACAACCGCAGCGCTGATTGCTGCCATGGTGACGTAGCAGGAAGCTGAGGGGGCAGGCGATCTCTTCGATCGCAAAGGCTTGAGAGGCAACTGGATGTTGCCATGACAAGTTTTCCCCCTCTGCAACAGGGGGGGGCATCCCTTGTTGCGGATGCCCTCTGGGGCACGCGTAGTAAGCCATCTGCTGAGTTACACCGTCTGGCACGCGACCGAGACAAGCAAGACATGTCATTGCCAAGCATAGCATAGCGCTGATAGCATAGGAAAACGTTGCTTCCTCTTCGTGAGCCCTGTGATGGGTGCCTTGGTGGGCCCTGTCGCCCCCCCCCCCCCCCCCCCCCGCCCCTCCAAGCTTGCTCGAAGCACAACCGCAGGAGTGATTGCTGCCCTGGCGACGTAGCAGGAGGCCGAGGTGGCAAACGGTCTCTTCGAGCGCACGGGCTTGAGAGGCAACTGGGTGTGGCCATTGCAAGCCCTCCTCCTTCGAAGCAGCGGGCATCCCTTTTTTCGGATGCCTTCTGGGGCACGCGTAGTAAGTCATTTGCTGGGTCACATATTCTGGCACGCGGCATAGACGAGCAAAGCGCGGCGTAGCCACGCATAGCATGGCATGGCGTAGCATTGCATTGCACAACATAGCATAACACAACATAGCTTTTCTCTTTCTGGGCCCCTCCCCTGCTCTCTCCTCCTCCTCCTCCTTTACCTGCTCCTCTCCCCCCCCCCCCCCCCCCCCCCCCGCCCCCCAATGTTCCAGCCGCGCGTCTTCCTCTCGTGAGGCTCGACCACCGCCTCGTGGGCGGCGGCCTTCTTCTCCGCGCGTTCGCGGGCGTTGTAGGCGGCGTTGCGCGCCTTCTTCTTCGCGTGGGCGGCCGTTCCTGGCTTGGGGTTCCCCATGCCAGAGGGGGTGGCGGGGCGGGGCGAAGGGCGCGGTGTCGGCGCGAGCGCGCCGCGAGCTGCTTGAGCCTCGGTCGAGGTGCGGCGTGCCTGCTCGCGTT
>CAUYUJ010016505.1:686904-703226 GCA_963575745.1 Prorocentrum cordatum | reverse complement strand
ACAAAAAAAAAGAGAGAGATAGAGAGATAGAGAGAGAGAGAGAGAGAGAGAAAAAAAAAACAAGAGAGAGAAAAATAGAGAAAGAGAGAATGAGAGAAATAGAGAAAGAGAGAAAGAGAGAAAGAGAGAAAGAGAGAATGAGAGAATGAGAGAATGAGAGAATGAGAGAATGAGAGAATGAGAGAATGAGAGAATGAGAGAGAGAGAGAGGGAGAGAGGGAGAGAGGGAGGGAGGGAGGGAGGGAGGGAGGGAGAGAGAGAGAGAGAGAGAGAGAGAGAGAGAGAGAGAGAGAGAGAGAGGGAGAGAGAGGCAGAGACAGAGACAGAGACAGAGAGAGAGGGATAACGGAGGAGCGAAACGGAGTCGGAATGAGAGCGTATTCTTTTCGTTCGAAGGTTTTGAAGGCCGAAAGGCCGCCATGCCCATCCAGTCTGGAGCTGATGTGGACTGGCATATCCTCTTCGTGGGTTGCGGATTCTCGGTGCGAGGGCGAAGCTTTTGGGCGCGTGGTCAACGACGTGGAATTGGGCACGCGCGTCCGAGCGCCGCCTGTGCGCGAGTGCTGGGGCGACATCGCCCGACGGAGAAAGGCGGCGCGCTGGCGCTGGGAGAAGAAGGGACACATCAACCTGCTGGAGATGCGCGCCGGAGTGGCAGCGGCGAGGCATTCAGCTCGCAATCGGGCGAGCTGGGGGAAGAGGCACTTGCGGATCACGGACTCGATGGTCTGCCTTGGCGGCTTCAGCAAGGGCAGGTCCTCGAGTCGTCCGATCCTGATCCTCTGCCGCGGGATGGCTGCCCTCGACCTCGGCCGCGGCGCGCGCGAGTGCTGGCGCCGGGCGCCTTCCGATCGCAACCGCAGCGATGGTCCGAGCTGGGGCCCCCCTATTGGCCAGGCCCCGAAGGAGCGGGAGACGGACCAGCAGGTGATGCCAGAGGAGGTGGCGTTGAAGATCGAGGCGCTGGCCGACGTCGCGGAGTTGGATCCCTTCCAGCCGCTCAGGACGGGGGCCTCGGTTCCGGTGAAGGCGCTGCGCCCCGCCCACCTCTGCAGCGGGCGCGCGCGGGCGGGGGCCTGGAGGACTGGCTGCTCAGGGTCGCGCCGCCGCGGGGCCACCTGCTGCTCTGCGCCGGAAGTTCGACCTAACAGACGTGGTCAACGTGGGGGGGCTGGAGCTGCTGGCGGAGATGGAGACAGACGGTGGGCATTCTGCCCCCTCTTGCCTTACCTGGTCGCGAGTGCGATCCTTGCCTGGAGGCCCCCCGCTGCTCCGCCAACGGCGTCAGCTTCGGGGTCGGCCTGGTCTGCGGGGAGACGACGCGAGGAAGGTGGAGCTTGGGGGCGCGCAGTTGTTGGGCAGCTTGAGGGCCCTGGAGCCCATTGCCCTTGAGGGGGGCCCATGTCGGTCGAGCGCCCCGCCGACCCCGGCTGCGCGCCCTCTCCGCCGATCTATATCGCGAAGGAGCTGATGGACTGGGAGGCCGAGGTTGCAGCCTGCCGGGTGACCTTCCCGCAGTGCATGCGGGGCTGCCCCGCGCTCAAGATGACGGCGCCCACGGGGGCGGCCTGCGCGACGCAGCGGTTCGAGCGCCCATGCGAGCACTTGCGGCGCGGCGCGAGCCTCTGTGGGAAGGATGCCAGTGGCCGTTTTCGGGCGAGAGCGTCGCAGGCCCACCCGTCGGAGTTCTGCCGCATGCTGGCGGAGTGCCGCGCGGATGCGACGCTGGCCACGCAGGAGAGACGGGAGGCCGACCTGGCCGAGAGGGCGCTGGAGCAGCTGATTTCGGAGACTCTGGACCGCCGGCGTCGGGGCCTGTCTTCGCTAGTGGCGCTGCCGACGTCGTTCTTCGTGGCTGCCGCGCGATCAAGTCAGCCCCCCCTCGGGCCGATGGAGCCCTCGCAGAGGGCTCGGGCACGTGCGGAAGAAGTTCGGGGTCAGATGCTGGCAGGGGGCGAGTATTGCCTCTTCGTTGGGCGCGTGTCTCGGGGGCCGCAGGCCCCCTCGGCCTGCGCCCGCGTCCGCCGATCGTGGCGGTGCGAGGCCGGCCGCGCCAGGGGGGCCTGGGCGCTGCGCTGCGTGCTCGGTCTGGCGGGCGCCCGCGATCTGGACGGCGCCGCCAATGCAGGCGGGCGCGGTCGCAGAGGAGAAACTTCGCCATCACGCTCAGCACCGCAAGATGGGCAACACGCACCGTAGGCACGATTCAGAACGCGCGAGGTCTTCGGGAGTGCCGCGGCAGGAGGGGCCGACCCGAGGTCTCGCATTGCCCCCGTTCTCGGTCTCCACCGCGACGGCGCTGAGTTGCTACATGCACAATGCACGGCGTTTCCTGGGCCTTGCCCTGGAGCGGCACCTGCCGATGATGAGCCGTGAGGAGATTGACGTCTCGGTCCTTTGCTACCTGGACTGCCTGGAGGAGGACGAGGAGGTGGGTCCGCATGTCCGCATCGGGGTGACTATGTGGTGCACGGTCTCGCCTTCGCGTGGCCAGAGCTGCCCGCGGGACTGCCGAGGTCAAATCGAGCCCTACGCGCCTGGCGTCGACTACGCGCGGCAGGAGAAGGTGGGCCGCAACCGCTCGAGTTGTGGGCCGTGCTGGACGAAGCCATGAGGGGGGCCGGGAACCGCGAGTCTGCCGACGCCGCCGAGGTGGCCCTCGACCCCTACCATAGGTCCGCGGAGCCGCTCGGCCCGCGAGCCGCGGACGTCGCGGTCGACGTCGACGCGGCCGGCGAGCAGGTCGCGGCCCTTCGGCGCGGAGCGCCCAAGCGCGGCGAGCGGACGAAGACCGGCACGAGGCAGGGCGCGCCGATTGTTCACGCGCACGCGGCCGGCATGCTCGCGCGGAGGAAGGCCGAGAGGGCGCCGGCGGACCCGGTCTTCGCCTGCTCGGTGGACGCCTAACGCCGCGCCCTGAGGCGGGCCTGCGACGACGTCGGCGTCGAGCGCTTCCCACCGCACGCTGCCAGGCACTCGGGGCCGAGCCATGATGCGGCGACCGGCCACAGGGCGGCGCGGGCCATTCAGCGGCGCGGGCGATGGGCGAGTGAGATGAGCGTGCTCAGGCACATGAAGACGTACGCCATGGTGGCTGCTTGCGCCGCACCCCCGTCCGACGCGATCGAGCGGGGCGCCAGCTTGACGATGAAGAAGGGCGCCCGCGCGCTGACGGCCAGAGACAAGTTTGAGTTCAAATGATCGACGCCAACAGTTCGATCAGTCTCGATACGTTTGGCCGGCCACTGTGCGCGGAGGCGTCGCGCCCTCCTGCCCGGCCGCCGGTTCGTCCGAGGCCGGCGCAGGGCGGGCCGCGCGCACCTTGCGCCCACGCTGCGCCGTTACTTGTTCTTCGGCCGTCGGTGAACTCGCGAGCCCCAAGGGCGGCGTCTGGAGGCCCTGCGCGCCCCTCCCAACCAGACCCCAGCGCCTTCGACAGCCAGTCGCTTTAGCCAGTCAAGCGGTGGGTTGGGACCACGACTTCGATTTATAGGCAGGCCCCCTGACCACCAAAACTGGTTTTCGCGAATAACGAAACGGAGGTCCCCCCCATAGTATTGAAATCAAGCGAAATCTCGTTTAGAAAATTGGCGTTTCAAACTGACCTTTGCGCGTCGCCAGATGAGCTCGCATCGCGATTCGCTTTGTGCAAAGCATGCTTTTGCTAGATCCGCGCACGCACTTACCAGCCCGCCAAGACAATTCAAACCCAAAGGCGTTGCTTTTTTAGTTCTGTCTCGTTCTTGCGCTGCCTGAGCCATGGCATCTGCCATGCATCATTCAAAGGCTTCTGGAGATCATGCTGCGCTGTGCTCCATAGCCTTCGGATTAACACGTTTCATGACTGTAATAGATGTCAACCAAAACATCGAGAATTCAGGCGCTCGGCTGTCCGACTCCCCCCCGCCCGCCCCCCAAAGCTTTGCAACCGCCATGTGTTGCCAGGTTCGGTTATTTCGGCCACCCCTGAGTGAAAGTGGTTTTGCGTGGTGATGTGGGCACATATCCCCGCTGAATCTGAAACTCGCACGGGTCTCTCAAGCTCCGAGAATATTTCAAGGCGGTGGCGCGGGGGGAATGGAGACATGGTGGAGCTAGAAGAGGGTGGAACTTAAAGGGGTCGTGGGGTATGTAGACGTATTCAGTCGAGCGTGTTGTGGCCACGTGATATGTCATGTGGCGCGCCCAGTGGCCTGCGTGCTCGGGTCGGCGAGTCATCATCAGTACGTGTGTCCTCCTGTAGGGAACCCCGACTCATCCCTATACCATATACCCAAAACAGCTATATGTCGGTTGATGGCCTTGGGGTCGCTCTGGGCCCTTGTCAGCCGACCGTGCCGTCATGCTGTTTGGGGTCTTCTGCGACTGACGGCGACCTTGACGGTCTTGGGACTTATTCTGCGTTCCTGGTCTTGCGCTGGTCGCACCACTGTTTTCAGTGACGGCGCGGGGCCCGCCCCATCTGTTGGCGTCGTTTGTCTTCGCCCCGTGCCATAGCCGCTTGAGCTTTCCATGTTCCATATTCGCGCACGCTTACATGCGCGACGAATTTCGCCCACCGTCCCCCAGAGTTAGAAAACGCAAGCGGTTTGAACTTGAGTTGCCGTGTGTTTTCGTTGCCTGGGCCTCAGATATGAAAAGGAACCTTGCGTGTTCTTGCGACGCTTTGGTTCGGTGGCGAACTCCTGGATTTGACATCGGATTCAATCTGAGCTCATGCATATCAAGTGAATGCGTGGCAGAATTCGTGGCGACTCAAACTTAACTCAAGTGGAGACGACAAGTCAGTGTCCATCGAGAGTACTGCTCCGCTGCGTGATCCAGTTGAGATGACAGACCCGCAATGGGTGAAGCCTCCGAGATTCGGCTTGTCGCCTTTGACACATTCAGGGCGGGATCACTTATCGGGTTTGGGATATCCTGTAATGGATGAGATTATGCAGTCCCGTCCTGACCACCAACCGATCTACACAATGGAGCTGCCGTGGGCGATTTTGAAACCAGTGGCGAAGGGCAAAGTCGGATGCCGAACGCTTGTCGTCCCAGCACGTTTCGCGCCATCGATTGACTTCGAACTGGCATGCTCGGGGGACGTCGTCGGGGGCTTCGTCGCCCCGGCCGCCCTTGCCGCGAGCGTCGAGGATACGGATCGCAAGATGATGTGGTACGAAATTGGCAGAGAGATTTGAAATTAGATGGCACGCATGATCATTGGGGGCCCTCGTTCCACAAACTGGCGGTAAAATTGGCGCACATGCTGGCAGCGATGAATGATACCCAGCAGCGCGTCGAGACTGGCTGATATGGACATCCCATGGAGATGCCACTTGGGGAGTTTGTCAGGTTGAACGAACATGGCGAAGCTGGACGCGCTCACGATACTGCAACAACGAATGTGGCACAACGACACGAAAGACAAGACATCAATCAGCATCCTTATCGATTCAAGCCCTGAGGGTTGTTACGATCTCTTCAACGCCATTGTAGATTTCTTCGTGCAGACCGCGCCCGTATCCGAGCTGCATCTTGACCCACTCGGTGGTTTTACTTTCATTCGTCGTCGCCTGCTTGTTTCGACGCTGGGCTACACCAGTACGGCATCGAAGCTCACGAAGCTCGCGACAATGATCATTGGAGACCAGGGAAGCAAACTTCATGCGATTCAGAGAGGGCGCGAAGAGCCTTACATCAGATCAGGGCGTAGAGAAGCGCGCGGCGAGCGCGCCCTTTTGGGGGGTCCGATGAGTTGCGCCAAAGTCTTGCAGATCTAAAGGGTAAGAGGGTGACGTTTTCAGATCCTGGTTGTCAGAGGCTGCATGTCCTCATGAATGCGATGGAAGTCCCTGGCCATGTACATATTTTGCTCCAATGCCGTTGAAGAGGTGATCGTTGAGATTCCAGAGCGGGCGCAGTTCGAACCTTTACTTAAGGCCGTCACGGCCGCATTCAGGCACAAGAAGGACCAACTCTTGGCAACGACTTTCAAGCGCGCGCCTTCACGCGCCAGGGAGGTCGCGCACGAGTTCAGCGGGCAGCACGTCGACTGGCGATGGGAGCATTTGGAAGAGACTTTTACACAGCACCAACATGGCTTGGTCATGAGATTGCGAGCATTTCGATCCATCATATATGAACAGATCGACAGAGAGGAATGCCCGCTGTCGCAAGGCCATCGCGCAGAAGGAATGGTTCAACGCCATGTCTTTTACCGTTCATGTCTCCCTGATGGCGGCGGGCAGCGGAATTTCGTGGATGGAGGGCTGCGCCTGCCGCGAACATGTGATCGTCGACGCCAGCCGCCGCAAGGCTCGCCGCAAGTTGTTGAGGAAAACTCTGGCCGACACGGCTTTATGCTGCCCCTGGATTGGCATGCGAGGCGTGTATTTCGCCTTGGGTCATTGCGCTGGCATGTTCGAGAGGGTTCGCGCAGCCGCCACGCAGTCTTTCCATGAGATGCTTCTTCGCGTCGACGACGCCACAGCGGGCAGGATGATGCAGATCAAGACAAACATCATTAAGCGGCGGTGCAGCATGGCCGGGGACAAGCTGGGCTCCTGGAGCCACGTGCCGCACGAGATAGTCGGCGCGTTCGGCTACGTCGCGGACATGGGGAGATGGCACTGCGGGGGGGCGCCTACTTCCCTTGTCCTACCCTTGTCGGTTTTTGGAATGCGTTTTAATGAGGTTTGCGCGTTTCGGCCTCAAGTGCTTGTCCCAGGAACCCGTTTGTTACGGTGCGTTTGTTCTGCGGTGGGGCGCCGTGGGGGCATCGCATGCAGCAGAAAGATTGCGTTTTCAACGATGGGGGTTTGCGAGAGTTCGGGGGAAGTTGCTGGTCGTAAGGCGCGTGCGGGAGTGCTTCCTGGAGTGGGATGATATCGAGAGCAGGCATTTCGCAGACCAAGCGTGCTGCTTGCTCTCCGATCGTTCGTCGACGGTGGCCGTGCAATTGAAATCGTTTGGGGCTTCCCTCGCAGAGGATCGACGCAGACTTCATGACTACCCTGAGGCAGTCTGTGGAATTCGAGGTCGGGCATTGGCGAATTGCGTCGGTCGGGTCAACGAGGCTGAGCACCAGCAGACGAGGGGCGCGGTTACCCGAGACTTCACCCACGCGAAGCCTGCTTTCGCGCGCGCGGCAGCGCGAGTTGCAGACCCTGGCCACCCTGGACGACCCGACAGCGATGCAGCATTGACCCGACCAAGACCACTGGAAGAAAGTTTTGGCTCATGTATTACAGGGGGACGAGGTCTCCCGTCTCACTCTGGCGCAGAGGCACGAGAAGGTGGGCGCGTTGATGAACAGGGGATGTCTTGGAGATTATGGGCATGCCGCGCCCTCCTTCGGCATGCCCCCTTCCCCATGGCGCCCTCCATGTATCAACCAGCTTGCCTTCTCGTGTATCTTGGCAATGTCTACCAGTTGAGTGCCGATGATCAGTATGGAGACGTTCCAGTTTTACAGGGTTCGGTCGGGGCTTGGGTGGCCCATGACAAGGCTGCTCATCGCGCTGGCGGTACTCGCGTGTCTCCAGGGTCTCGCCTCGCGACCACGTGCTTCAAGAATGCCTTGGACAGGGGGGTGCGTCCTGAGTATGCCGCAGGCCGTCTGGGATGCAGGATCAAAGTTTGTTGGCGAGCTGCATGCTGGACCTACATATTCTGATATTGTTGATAGTCTGCTTGGCCCAGACACGGAACCCGACTACTCGCGGCAGCAAGTGTTTTTTTTTTCGAAGTTGTCGACGCAAGGTTTGTGTCTAAGCAGCAGTTGAGAATTGGACACATTGTAAAGCATTTGGCAACTATCAACTCTCAGGCGTTCAGGGTCATTCGATGGTTCGATGATCCAGCAGTGCCGCTGCGCGCCGCGCCTGGCATCGCGCGCTTTGATCTCCAGCGTTTGAACAGCGCAGGCCGCCTCAGGGAGTTCATGGAGCACTTCGCCAAGTGGAACATCGGCGAGCCCAGTCGCAGGCTCGATTTCATTTCTTTGCCAGCGCCCAGAGATCCAGGGGGTCGCCCTATTCTTCGCCCTGAAGTCCCCGACGAAGAGGTCGCGATCGCGCGTGTCAGTGACGACGCGTACGAGCCGACCTCCCCGACCCCTGGGGCTTGCCATGTTGTGCAGCAGCTGGTTGACATGAAGGCTTTCTCTGTGTGCGACGCTCACGTGCCATTTCTTGCCCCGCCAGAGGCCAGCGCCAGACCCATCCCCGAGCTGGCCGAGACAGGCGTTGTGATTGAGGATGAGAACGCAGATTTTGGTAATGCGGAGTACTCAATCGATCTCAAACGTATCAAGGCATCGATGGATGTTCGTTGCGATCGGCCCTTACTTGATATAAGCTCGGATGACCACACGCCTCGCGGTCGCGTGGATCAGCTACAATGAGCGAGGGCCTTTCCGCACAAGGGCTGGACACCACAGGCAGACGTGCCCCGGCAGCTTTTGCGAGATGCTCATGCGTTATTGACAGACGTCGTGAATCGGCCCAAGATGCACTGGCTGTGCTCAGCCAGGTCAGATGACATCTTTGAGCGGCAAGCTAATCTTGAGCACGTCGACCAGTACGCGCAGGAGTCGTATTACACTTGCATCATGCACATGAAGTACTTGAGCAGCAGCATCGCCATGGATGCGCCGAATACTCCGGACAGTACCTTCAAGGGCAAGCTCAAGGGCATGAAGGATTATAAGATTGTGGACACCGTGGAGGTCGACGGCGAGCCAGAGCTCGAATTGGAGGCGCATGCGCCTCCAGCCGCTCTTCCTGCGGGCGCGCTGCTACCAGCTTTGATGCCTGACTTGCACTTGCCCCTTGTGGTCACCGTCCAAGACGTGATTGAGTACAACGCCGTCTTCGACAATTTTACCCATCCTAGTGGGCACAGGCGAGAATGCATTGATTATGGCTATCACGAAGAACGGTGCCGCCGATATCGCTGTCTTCGGGATCTCGAGAACGAGAACCACATTCGCGCCTAGTTGATCGCATGGGCCCGGCTGGGCCCAATCGAGATTCCACACAGCCCACGCCCTCGCCTTCGATCCGCCTGGAGAGGAGGTGGCACGCATGCTCGCCATCTTGGGTGATTGATGTACTCTTGAGATACACTTGAGCTTCTGGATTGAGCATGCTGGAAAGCATCAGAGCTCATTCACACCATTATCGTGGTCATCCTCCTGCCCTTTAAGCGGGCATATTCCCTTACCTTTTATATGTCATTTGCTTGTTCTTTTGCGTCTAACGCATCCCACTCATCATGATCATAGCCACCACCACCGCCACCATACCCACCATAGTCAGCATCATCACCATCGTTATCGCCATGTCGCTCAGGATCGACATCGCGAACCCCAATTACCTGCCATCAGCACCAGCACCAGCATCAAGTGCACGGATGCGACTATGCGCGTCGCCAGTCCATCGTCGTTCTCACCGTCAAAGCCGGCATCATCACCGCAATCGAAGTCATTGCAACCATCATCGTTATACTCGCCATAACCACCAGCACCGCCACGGTCACAGTCATCATGAGCAGCGATATGGACATGCATCGTCGGCGCACTGCTCAGGCATGCACGCGCTGGCACTGTCGGACCCCGAAAGGACTTGACGGCAGAGAGCTGCCGCGCGAGACCTTTGCCAAGTGTCGAGCGCCAGAGAGGCCCGGCAACAGTTTCTCCGTGCGTTCGCCAGCTGTTGTAGCACACGCAGCTTGCAAAGATTTGGGCCCGGGACTGCTGCTGCTCGTATTTATGAGTGTGGCTCGTGGGAAGAGGTAGGTGCCGAATCTCATAGATCCTCGTCTGCGTCGTCTTCTGTCCTCCGTCCTCCTCATCCTCGCGCGCTTTTTTAGTGCATCCTCCTCTTCTCAGTCCTCGCATTTCCCGCTCCTGCCCACCCTTGACTCCCCCTGGCCATCCTTCTGCCATTCGCCCCAGCAAGCCCCCCACCCACCCTCGACGCGCTCGAGAACCCAATGCGAGACTGGGAGCCACGACAAACCAGCAATTGAACTAAACGAAATCAGGTCGACAAGAGCAGAGCGAAACGAAAACTCACATTGGAGCATAGGGCGACATATTTACACGATGAGGTACGCGTTCAAGGTTAAGTGCTGTATGTATGGGTAGGTATCCGTGGCATGACAGCTCGACTTTCCCTCCAGATATCCAAACATAAATCGCGCTCTTCAGTAGCCAGTTGGGCTCAAAGGTTTGAGAGGCACCGCGCTCCAGGCCGCCAGATATTTCGAGGGTGGAGTTCCATGCCTTGGAGCCTCTTCCACGTCGCTTCGACAGAGCTGGAATGACAAGGCCGCGTTGGCGTTTTGCGCGAGAGGTGGCGATCTCAGAACCATGCGCAGGCATGTTCAGTACTCTCGTGTGTCTCAGAGAGTGGGGCGCCAACTACAAGCCAGCGAACGCATTCGACAAGATCGAAGGCTACGCGGACCGGTGGAAGCATTTTTCCGGCAATGATATCGCGAGACACTTCCGATACGGGCGGGGTGGCGACTTGTTGCAGTTCCCTCCTGCAGGGCTGCAGGACTGCGACGGGCTCATCGGGGCCCCGCCCTGCCCTCCATGGGCGGCGAACGGGGAGCGCAGGGGCTACCGAGATGCCAGCAGCCTTGTTTATGACAGGCAACTTGAGTGGACCGTGCACCTTGCATCGCGCGGTCAGTCATTCTTTTTTTTCGCCCTAGAGAAAACTACAAGTATCTTGTCCGCGTCATCAGCAGATCATGGTTCTCAGCGTTACATCGACTGTGTGATCGACTCCTTCAGGAACAGGAGCCCCTTCTTCTCATTGACGCACCACGCGGTGGACACTGCGACATTGACGCCTCAGAGGCGCAGGCGATGCTGGGTTATCGGCGTCAGAAAGGATTTACTTAGAGGGCGGCCCATTCCATCTCCGCTACCAATTGAACGGCTTCCCAAACCCGATCTGGCGGAGTTGCTCAATTCCAGTCTCGCGAACCTGGCCCCGAGCACCTTGGACCCTCGGCTCCGCCGCAACCTGGCAAACTACATGGGCGTTCTCCTTGATGAGGTGCTGAGCGGGAGGCGGAGCGGAGCCAGGGTTGTCATCTTCGGTTTAGAATGTGGTTTCGGCAAAGGGTGGAAGCCACGCATCGCCTACGATCAAGCGCCCACCTTCACCACCAAAACTATTAAATTGTTCGCGGCGAGCATCGCCGACCTGGACTTCGACCCGCTCGATCGGATGCACCACCGCCCCCTGGCCCCTGAGGAGGGGCTCGCCACGCAAGGCCATGGGCCTGCCCCGGCGCAGTTCCTGGGCGAGGCGGCGCTGGTGAAGGCGTGCGGGAATGCTTTCCTTATGCCGATGCTTGGCGCCGTGGCCTCGCCTGCATTGGAGATCATATCCGAGAGCGGGCTAGCGAAGGAGGGCCAAGCCGCGCGTTTGAGCTTGGAGGAGCTTCGAGTTCTTGCGCGGCATGATCGCTTTACGCGAGCTGCGAGCTCTCGCGTGGCATGCGATTCTCCAGGCTTCTGCTCTCATGTGTTCCTTTCGTTCAAGTGTTGCAGTGGCGCGACTGCGCCATGGGCTCCTGGGACTCCCCAGACTTAGTTGCCGAGTTTGCCTCGGCATGCCTGGCGGGCGTTCACTGCGACGTCTTCCCCCTTTTTGATCGCGGGCGCGGGGCGCAGAGACACGCGCGACTTCAGTAGAGAACAGCAGTGGCGCCAAACAGTTTGAGCCAGCAAGCGAGCTAAATAATCGACCGCGAACGAACAGTGGGCCGCGAACAAGAGCGAGAAACGACACGCGTCAGGGTCGAAAGCGAGTCAGTACACTATGAATGGCTCTGCGCGTCACCCATGAACCCATGCAACGACGCAGGGGGCGCGACTAGCATGGCCACGCAGGGGATCTAGACATGGATGCCCTGGCCATCCGTTGACCATTTGGGTCCAAGCCCACGTTCAGGCGCGGGCATCGTTCTCAGAGTTCTCGGCCGACGGCCTCGGCGACCTCGCCCGACGCCCCGGCCGCCGCCGCCAGCGCGCATCAGCTTCTCGCGCTGGTGTGTATGAAGCGCGTGGAGCCGACAAGCACGGCGACGTCTTGCCCCTCTGGCGCGCGCAATCCTTCGCGCAGGGCGCGCGCTATTTGTAGCTCGACTGACAGGGCGCCAGCCAGGCGCGCTGCTGACTACAGGGAGAGGAAGGACGCGAAGCAGCCGCGGACTGATGCAGATGCGGACGTGAAGGCGAACAACAGCAATCGGACCCCGGACGAGAGAGCGGCCTTCTACGGCTCCGAGAAGGTAGGCGGGCGGCCGAGGGCGCGAATGCATGCGCCCAGAAACAAGAAGAAAAAGAAAAAGCTGCAACCCCGAGTTTTCCATTTCCGATCCGATGTCCGACTTGTAGCCGAGGGGGGGGGGGGGGGGCGTCGCTGCATTCGCGCCGCCGACGCAGCCATCGCACCAGAGAGGCGAAGCAGCTGGCCAAGGATAGGGCGAGCAGCAGGAAGCGCAGCTTCGCAAACGTCAAGGGCTCCGTCGAGCGCGGCAAGGTTCAGAGCATGACGCGAGACGAGCTGGATCTGTTCGAGACATGCGAGGACTTCGCCCTCATGCAGGTCGGCCTGTTGCGCTGCGATGATGAGACTGGCGCGCAACAGTCGTGGGTCGCAGCTCTGAGCGACCCGCAGAAGCAGCATGTCAAGTTTCGCGGCCAGTGGTTGCTCGGGAAGTTCAGTGGCGTCACCATCCGCAATGCGATATCTGATGAGTTGAGGAACGCCTCGAAGCAGGCGCAGATGACTGATAGCAAGTAAGGCTTCGACGACTTCCGCAAAGAGAGCCGTGAGATTCAGACGCGCCGCGAGAAGGGGATAAGGAAGGACTACGTGGTTCAGCCCGGCGCATCCCAGCCAGAAGTCCAGGACTACGACGTCGAGGGCAGCGCGAAGCTCGGCGCCGACGAGAGGGTGATCAGCGACGAGGCCGCCACGAAAACGATCACCGCGCAGCTCGCCAGGAAGGGCGAGGACCTGGCCGAGCAGGAGGAGAGCATCATCGAAGCGTAGCCGAAGTCATCTGAGCAATCCGGACCTGACCCATCCCCGAACAAGAAGGCTAAGACTTCAGTCGCGGTGGCCAATATGGGCCTCGAGTCCACCATCAGCAGCCGGCGCGCCGCCATCGAGAGCCAGATCGACAATGTCAAGGCGAGGTCCCATGCAGGAGCGAAGGATCAGCTGAGAGCTTGCCTGCGCGACGACGGGCTGCGGGCGCTGACGGAGATGACCCAGGCCTTCGAGCGTGAGGTCGCCGAGTGCGCGGCGAAGGGCGAGAGCAATAAGGGCGATACGAAGAACGCGTTCATCAACCTGTGCGTCTCCATCGGCGCGGAAGGCATCATCGCCAAGAAAGTGGAGATCATCGCCGCCACCAAGGCGCTTTGCTTGGGGGAGACCGAGGACGTTAGAGATTGCGGCGAGGCTCGCCACCATGATCTCCGAGATGAGGACCTACTCCAAGAGCGCCAGGAGGGCGGCGGAGAACAGGGACAAGGAGGCGAGCAAGCACCAGCCCAATAATGCATTGGTTAATAACCCTTCGAAGTTCGCGTCGCCCCGCACGCTTGCTTTCAAGGCCCACCACCAGCGCGCAGCGAATAAGGCGGCCTCGGGCGTCGGCATCTTCTGGAACGTCGAGGGGGATTTCGCGAAGAAGGGCGGCGCAGTTCTGATTCCGTCTGATCGGACGGCGGACAGCGTCAAGACGGTCGTCGAGCTGGGGCACCACCTAGGTCAAGGCGGCGATGTCCAAGACCGCTCTAGACACGAGCGCTGCGTACATCGCCAAGGAGGCGGCCAAGAAAGTCGTGGAGAAGAGCATCGCAGATGCCATCGACTCTACGGCGCGCCCCGGGCAGACGCGCGAAGGCCGCCCACGGTTGAACGACCTCGCGGCGGCGCACTTCTGGCAGCGCACGAAAGACTTGCATCCGGTCGCCAATGCGCGACATTGCATCTCGCAGGTTCGCTTCGTCCTGGAGGGCGAGGGGGCAGCGGCGGGAGTTCCCATCGCCGCCGTGGAGGCGGACGCGCAGGCGGCGAAGCGGACTGCGCTGATGAACATGAGCTGGACGGACTTCTTCAACCTCGCCCAGACGAAGGGTGGCGCCGCGGTGAAGCTCAAGCTTGGGTCGACCATTCTGCCCCCAAGGAAATTCATGGTCGTGGAGGTCGCCCTTGGCTACGCCGAGGTGCATGGCCTGTGCTGGTCGCTGCTCGGCTCGAAGACCCTGTCGTCGAGGTGCTCGCCGATCCTCGAGCAGCTGCTGCGCGGGAATGCGAGCATGAGGAAGTCGCCCTACATGGAGCCGCAGACTCATCTGCGCGAGATCACAGAGGCGGCGCAGGACTAGTCGAGAAAAGACAGCTTTCGCAATATTAGTCGAGAAAAGACGACTTTCCCGAGGGCGCGACATTGTCTTCAACGCGGTCGAAGGTTGCGAGTACCTGCTTCTCGTTCGCACGCTGGCACGTCGGCGCTGGGGGGGGGGCAGTCGGGCCCGCCCCAAGGAGGAGGGGGGGGGGGGGGGGGGGGGGGGCGAAGGCAAACGGCGAGGAGGGGGGGGGGCGTGGGAGGAGGGGGGGGCGAGGATGAGGGCGCCCTACCCTTGGCGAGGGCGAGCCAACATGATCCTTCATCTTGCAGCAAGACTGCGGGAATCATGCGGCGGCGGAGCCTGGAGTTTCGCAAAGCGAAATGGCTCGAGCTCGGGCCAGGAGTTCAACGCACCACGGCCTGAGAAGGATATATATATACACACACACATATATATATATATATATATATATGGGCCACTGCTAAGACGCATGTGAAAACAGCACGGCACGTGACATCGCGAACAATGACATGCGCAGTCGGACGAACATAACGTGGGTGCCTACATGAGTGCAAATCATGAAACATACACACGGTACGAACACATGGTGTGTAACATCGTTCCTCGTTCTGCGCCACGCGAGCTATTCTTGACGGGAAGTTAAAATGATGAGCACGACCCCGCCCGAAGGGTTCTGAGAGGGGGCCGGGCGCGGATCCGACTTCGAAAGGAACGAGGAACGAGGCAAGAAGCCCTTCCAAGCCAAGAGGGGGGGGGCGAGGGAAGGAAGGGGATTTTTGTCGCGGCGACGATGCTCGATAACTTATGCGCGTCGGCTCAAGGTCTTAAATGGCTTCCCAGTCTGAGCACAGACCATATGCACGGTAGCGGAGATAGCCAAGTGCCATTCCCGATCGGTATGCGTCTGTTTGTTGTTTTCATGGTAGCGGATACGGCCGCGCGCAGAAGCCAAACACCAATGGTAGGAACGTCTGAAACCCAGCCCTCTCGAGCTAAAAAACCACGGATTGCTTCAACAAAAGAGCCCTGGGTCGAGGGGTGCGCCTATCAATTGAAGTCATAGTGGTACAGTGTTTGGCGGCCTCGCGGTTCTCGAGTCTGGCCGCCAGGATCACGGGCAGCCTGTCTCTCTCGAGTCCGGCCGCCAGGGCCACAGGTCGCCGCCGCTTTCGGCGGCTTCGCGCCCACGCGCAGGGTGGAACATGTTGCGCAGTTGCTGGCGCCACCTTTCCGCCGCCCCCCCCCCCGCCCGGGCGAGGGCTGGACCTTGAGCCTCTAAATGTGCGTTGTATATTACAGCGACTTGCCCCCTGCCCCCCCCCCCCCGCCCGCGCCACCATTGGTCGGCGGGGGCGGGGGGGGCGGCGCAAAGTGAGGCGAGGCCGCCATGAAGAGAACGCGTGTGTTTTGTGCGATCCGCTCAAGCACCCCCCCTGCCCTTTCTTTTTTGTTCGCTTCCATTCTCATCCCCGCTCGCCTACCTCGCCCCAGCCCTGCGGGGGCAGCGTTTGGCGGCCCCGCCCCGCGTCTCTCGAGTCCGTCCGCGAACCTATTCGTATTCCTCGAGTCATCTCGACAGGGACTGTCGGTTTTCTGTACTTAACTCAGCCAGGGACTGGCAGCTACAGAGCGGATGCGCACAGAAAACTATGCAGAATAATCAGGCGCGTTGGTCTGTTGCATCCAGAGGTCTGAACTCGGTTTGCTACTAGGCCGCCAGGATCACGGGCGGCCCCGCGCCTCTCGAGCCTGGCCGCCAGGGCCGCAGATCGCCGCCGCCCTTCGGCGGCTTCGCGCTCGCGTGCAGGGTGGAAAATGTTGCGCACAGCAGCTGGCGCCGCCTCTCCGCCGCCCCCCCGTCCAGGCGAGAGTCGGGCCTTGAGCCTTTAAACTACGCGTCAGGGGGTATAGTTCC
>CAUYUJ010016505.1:644404-679404 GCA_963575745.1 Prorocentrum cordatum | reverse complement strand
CAGCGCTAATGGGGCCGGCGTTCGAACTTATGGGGTCTCGGTCAACATCCGCACCCGCCTTCCGCAAGTGCTGGCCCAGTGCTGGTAGGGGTGGTTTAGTATATGCCACAAGCCCGTGTCACGCGTGTCGGGCCAGCGCCGGTGGAGCCAGCAACAGGTTAACAACCCGGCAGCAGGTTCACCTTGAATGTGCCGGTTCCGTTGCCAACGGGGGCGGCTGTAGGCTAACCCGCGCGGCAGCAGGTTTACCAGGGGGGGTGTAGGGAGGGGCCCACCGCCTGAGACTTCCTCGCTGTTCACTCACATCGCAGACGAGGCCTCCGCGCGAGACAACCTTACGATTTGGCCCTTTGGGGTGCTCAACGGCTATGCCTGCTAGAGTGCGCTGGCGATCCGCCACGGATTACTAATGTGAAGCGCGGGCCCCATATGGAAGGGGCTCCCGTTTGAGATTGCCTCGCTAATCTCCTGCAGACGAGGCCCCCGTTCTGGATATTCCCATTATTTGCCCTTGTGGCGCTCAAGTGCTATGCCTGTTGGAGTACTCGATGACTGGCTCGGACTGCTAACGTGAATTGCGGCCCCCATGTGGAGGGGTCTCTCGCCTGAGATTGCAACGCAACTCTAGACGCTTCGCGTATCCCCACCAGCTCCACTGTCGGCGCTTTGCCTGGCACTGTCCTTGCCCCACCGGCGCGGCATCTGCCCTCGTGCTCTCCTTCCCCGCAAGAGGATCCTTCACGCGCGTGCTTCTTGATTTCCCCCTGGCGATCGGGAGTCCTCCGTTGAGCGCCTGCACGGTTGCCTTCCTCGGCTACATGGCCGTGGTTTTCGTTCTCCTCGTGTACGCGGACGTGGTCTTCGGGGACTTGGGCTTGAATTGCCTCGCCATTTTGGCGCTGCACGCGTACCAGGTTCACCTCCTGTTCTTGTACGGCATCGGCGTCAATGACCTGTTCTTCAGCGTCCTTCCCGCCTTCTGTGCCGCAGCGTAGCTCGCTCCTGCGCGCTTAGTGCCTAATTTAGATTTTGGCGCGCTTGCCTCGTTCCTGGACGGCGCGGTTGGACCGCGACGCTCGCGAACGAAAAAAATACCCCCGCCAGCCCATCCAGAGACGATGTCCAGGCGACTTGGGGTGATCAGGGAAGTGCGGGAGCGAAGAGGGGGACGGCCGAACCGTGCGAAGGAGGGAGGAGGAGAAACAGGAGGTTGGATGGATGGATGGATGAGGGAGCGGGGAGCAGGAAAATGACCAGGAGGAGGAGGAAGAGGAGGAGGAGGAGGAGGAGGAACACAAGGAGCAGGAGGAAGAGAACGAGAAGGAGTAGGAGGAGGAAGGAGGAACAGGAGGAGGAGGGCAAGCAAAAGGGCCAGAGGTCTCTTGGATGCCTCTCGGAGCCTCTTGGGGCATCTCTTGGGCGGTTATTGGTGGCCTCTTGTGGCGTATTGGGGGTATTTTGGCGGCCCTGGGGCCTCATGCGGCCATCTTGGGGCCGTCTTGGGATCTCTTGGCGCCTCCTGGGCGCTCTTGGGGGCCATCTTGGAAGAGATCGATCAAACAAGAGGGAAAATTCAATTGCCCCCCCCCCCCCAAGAGGCCAACATGGGGCCAAAACTATGGTAACAAATAATGGTTGCGGTTTCCTCGCCGAGGCCGTTTTGGGAGCCCTGACAGCTTTCGACCAGCCCCGTCCAGATCCAGGGGGGGTGAGGCGAGGGGCCGCCGAAAAGGAAAAACGGGGTTGGAAGAGGAGCCGCCCCAGACCACCTGCGCCCAGAGGGCTGGTGGGATTCACTTTCAGATGGGGCTTCCGCTGGTGACCTCCTCAGGATGGGTTTCTGATGACCGATGAACATGGTTTAAGATGACCGATGAATGTGTGGGAGGTGGTATTATTGACGATGACGGTGCTGGCGAGAGTGGTGAGGACGGCAATGATCATGGCATGATGGTGAGGGAGGGAACGAGGAAGGTAGAGGGATGAGTGAGTGAGTGAATCGAGTGCGAGTGAATGAGTGAGTGAATGTGGACGATGCTGATGATGAGGGCGATGCTGATGATGATGATGATGGTGGTGATGATGGTGGTGGTGATGCTGAGCGCGTGGGCGAGTGAGTATATGAGTGTGTGTTCACGTGTGGAAGAGACGGGGTCAGAAGAATCGATTTTGGGGGGCAAAGAAAAGAATGACCCAACGTCGTTCGTTGGATGTGGTGATAATGGCTATCGCCTGAGACTTCTTTGCGCTTTGAACGGCCACAAAGGGAAACATGCTTCACATGTGTAATACCTGCGCGGGTTGAGGGTGCGCCCTTTTCAAAATATCGGGCGGTTCGCATGTTCAAGTTCAGTCACCAGACGTGTACATGTGAGCATTCGTTACACAGACGGGGAGCGGCTCTTCAGTTGCATGATCCGTTCGCGTACCTTCTGACGACCTGGATGGAATGTAAGGCAACCGTCGCTTGAGAATCGACAGACGGGTTTCGCCTGATGAATGGCAGCAGGCCCAGAGGGCGCTCGTGTTTCAAGGGGGAGCTTTTTACGGTCAGAACAGATTGGGAGGGACTTGTGAGGAGCGGGCGCGGGACGAGAGGGTGCATTGCAGTATCGGTGATGTTTCCAGAGTTTACTCGGGTCCTCCTCCATTTCCTTTTCCTCTTCCTCCTCGCCATTATCGTCCTTTTCCTTCCCCTCGCCCTCCCCCTACTCTTCCGTCTGGCAGGGGGAGGTGCGTCGCTGTTGGGACGTCCCACGAGAAGGGCGACCGGGAGCCGTGTTCCCTGGCGCTGGCGGCCCGCGCGGGCGAGGAGGGGGGAGCCGGTCGAGGAGGGGGGGACCAGGAGGGGGGAAGAGGAGGGGGAGAGGAGGGGGAGGAGGATGAGGAGGAGGAGGAGGACGAGGAGGAGGAGGAGGAGGAGGAGGACCAACAGGAGATGGATGGAAAAGGAGAGACGAGGAAGGCGGAGGAGGGAGGAGGAGGGAGGAAACGGGGGGAGGAGGAGGAAGAATATGAAGGAGAGGGGGAAGATGAAGGTTGAGAAGGATGGGGAGGATGATGAGGAGGAGAATAATTGCAACATATTGTCGACCTTGTTGTGATGGGACCACGGTAAATGGATGCTTTGAACGCTACCATTCATTACAGTATGCTGCGCGGGACGTCCGTTGAAGACCAATTTTCATGCCTCGAGCTCTGCTCCTGCCTCGAGATCATGAAAGGGATGCGGAAGGCCAGGGTGAACCAAGGACGCAACAGCGATGCTGCACTACACCCTCCAGGCCCAAATCCCCCCCTTCCTACCTTGCAAGCCTTCGTTCTCACTACAGGAAGCGTCCCCGCCGAAAAAACATCACCCTTTGGGCCTGCCGTTCAGGCGAGGGCCCCTCTTCGAAAACGAGTTGCTTTGTAGTGGATTAGAGAGACTGCGAAAGGCTTCGCACCAATCAACCTAGGGTCCAAGGGTCCAGCGGAAACCCCGTTTTGTGCAGGAATCATTCGCCACCTACGTACATGTTGCATCAGCTTACACCGCCACCCACTAAACCACCCCAACCCAACCCGAAAGCCCCAACGTGCCCCCCATTCCCAGTAGGGGGAGGGGGGGGGGCGTCGGGGAACATTGAAAAACACATGTGGAACCCGTACCTCCCCACCCTCAAACTCGAAATGTGGGTCTTCGGGTTTGGTTGGGGTGTTTTGGTAGGTCGTCACACCCTGGGGCCGGCTCGTCCTCCCGAGCCTGTCCCAGGGGGCACGGCGGCGGCCCCTCAAGGCCGAGCGCGATGCCAAAAAACCAGCTGAACAAATGAGGAGGAGGAGGAGGAAAAGGAAAAGGAAAAGAGGAGGAGGAGGAGGAGGAGGAGGAGGAGGAAAAGGAGGAGGAAGAGGAAGGGGAGGAGGGTCCGTAGCCATTTTGGTTCAAGGCGTTGCCCGCATCGAACGGCGCGCGCGTGCCCCGCCAGGACGACCCCGCGCGTCAATCGGCGATCGGCAGGTGCTGCCGCCAGCACCGAGCGCGCCGCCCAGCTGGCGCCGGGCGGAACCTGCCTGGCATCGCAAGGTTCGGCGCCGCCGAGCCGAAGACCGCACTGCGTTGAGGATTGAGGCTGTTGCGTCGCGCCTGCAGCGCCACAGCTCAGCCCAGAAGATGACTACCTGGACCTTCCTGAAGTGGTTGTCCAAATTGTTGCAGAGCGTTTAGCAGTACGAGGTGGCCACAAGTGGAGAGCGAGGGCACCATCCCAGTCACGCCAAACGAATCCAGATAATGGCAAGGTAGACACCGCGTCGCAAAAGTTGGTTGATGAAGTTGTGATTGCAGAAGTTGAGCATGCGAGAAAGGAGAGCTCGTGAGAAGAGCCGCCGAGGATTCAACGGAGTGGCGCACTTAGACGAGCAAGTCGGTGAAGAGGCTCGAAGTTGCGGCGAAAACTATGCTGGCCAACCGTGGGGCCGACCTGCCCACCACGCACGAGGTATCGCCATCTTGAAGCGCGCGCTCTCCATGACCAAACCACGGAGCACGCAGTTGCGCCAGCTCCAGCAGCAGCGCTTCATTTACAAGGCGGTGACTGACACCAACAGGGAGACGATCCTGAAGGCGAAGAAGAGGATCCCAACGCAGGATCAGGAGCATCGAGGGCATGACGAGGAGCCGGGATCACCACCATGAGGGCGAGGCGGCCGCCGTGGAGAGCAGGGCCGCGCGCCAACTCCTGCCACGCCGCGGCAGGGCTCACGCCGCAGCGGCCTGCCGACTCCGCCGCCGCGGCCCAGCGCGCAGGAGAGGCAGATCGGCGAGCTCGTGGAGGCGACGCAGTCGTTCAGCCAGCAGGTCCAGCACGCGCAGAAGGAGTCGGACCAGGAATCCGAGCTCATCGCCAACTGCCACGAGGCCGCGAGGCAGGCCGCCACTGCTGAGAGCAGCAGCGGCAGCCTCGCAGCTGCACGGCCCCCTGGCCTCGGACCTCCAGGAGCGCGAGCAGCAGCTGCGCCAGAAGGGAGCGGCCCAGGCCAAGCGGCAATCTGCGCTATGCGATCAGGCCCGAGCGTCGAAGGCAGCCGCCACCAAGCAGGACGGGCTGTCTGCGTCGGCCAGCGGCCGCGCCAAGGCCGGGGAGGAAGCGCGCGGGAAGCTCCAGCGCGAGGAGCAGGCCCCCCGCCACGCCCGCGGCGACTCGGCAGGAGTCTGCAGGAGCGGAGAGGCGGCGCCTAGCCAGGGCGAAGGCCGGCCTCGACGCCGACGCCCGCGCCCTGAACGTGCGCAAGACCGAGCGCTTCGCGCGCGCGCAGCAGCAGAAACTGGAGCCCCCCGCGAAGCAACAAGTGCTTAAGTCAGAGGAGCTGGAGGCGCCGCGCAGCTGGCGCGGCACGCCGCGGCGCACTCTACGCCCGCGCCGAGCCCGAGGCGCCCGCGCAGCGCGCGTCCGTCAGCTACGAGAGGGCCGGGCAGGAAGGCGCCAGACGCTGCGGCGACGTCCAGACCCCCGCGGGACCGCGAGGGTTCTTGCCTGGAGCCGCGCGTGGACGTCGGTGCCACGACCGCGGTGGCCAGGCCTGTCCACGCGATTGTCGCCCCCGGCTCTGCTGGACATGGCAGCGGGCAGGTCGCGCCGACAATGCCGCTCGCGCCGCCAGCCGCGCCCCCGGGGGGCGCCGAGATTCAGCGGGGCATCCCGGAGCCACGGCCAGCGGCCGGCATGCGCACTTCCAGCCCCATAGAGTCGATGACGAAACCGATCTTGAGCCCATTGTACAGGGCGCGGACATCGCAGCTGCCCTCCGCGACAACCGCGCGACGCGCGCGCCCGGGTCGCTGGGCGCTTCGCCACCGAGAGGTGAGAGGAGGCCACCAAGCCGCTGCTCGCCAAGGCGCTTAAGTCGGAGCGCGCACCAGAAAACTTCGGCCTGGCCTGCCCCCCGCCCAGACAAGCCCGAGGGCGAGCGCGGGGGGCGACGGCGCGGCGCAGTCGCGACGTCGAGAGCGATTGCTTTCAGAGGCTCGAGCGACCTTCGCCCCCGCACCAGAGATCGCGGCGCACGACCACCCCTGGGAGGACGGCGACCGCGCAACCACGTCGAACCCACTGCCATTCTTGCCCAGCGGAGGCGATGCCCCGCCCGCCGCTGACCATCGGCGGCCCTTGGGGCCCCGGCGTGGAGTTCGCGCGGAGCGTTGGACTCGGCGTCGGGGGGCAAGTTGCAGCAGCCCCACGGCTACTTTCGCGTTATCTCACCAGCAGCTCTTGCGCAACGCAGGTCCCCCAGCGGGCGCGCGCTGGAGCTGGGGCCCCAGTGCGGCGCGCGCTCCAGGCCGGCAATGTTCGGCCCATCCTGGCGCGCTCTCGCAATCGCGCAATGCGCCAGGCGTTGCGCGCCGACTTACATCGACGCGAGCATCTACGCCAGGCTACGGCACGGGCGCTAGACAGCCAGGCTCACGGGGATCATCGCGGCGACGGCTGGATCGAACATTGTCCTGCACCGACGGCTCCTGGCGCGAAGCGGATCCTGCTCGCGCGGCCTGGGCAGTCGCGCGCGTCGCGGGGCGGGGGGGTCACGGACGCTGCATGGGCCACGCATCTCATTCCTTTGTTGGTTCTCTCGGCGCGTCATTCTCTCGGCAGTCATTCGGGCACTGCGGCGCTGCCCCCCAGCGCACAGTTGCCTTATTGCGAGAAGCTCATCATCAGAAAGGGCTCTAGAATTGCAATGCATCGCGCCGCGGGAATGTTTCGTGACCCGCGCCAACTCGGACCTCGCAGCACTTGCGTTATCGTTATATCCGGAGCTGGTCGAGCAGCGCGGCGCGAGGTCCGAGCGCGCGGCCAGCCACGAGGGCGAACGATGGAGCGAAGCCGAACCGGCATGGAAGCACACGGAAAACGCCCCGAGTCACCCCTTCACGAGGGCGCCAAGTGCGGCATCCAGGCCACGGCTCAGCTGTCAGCAGTGCGTCACATTATTCCATGATCACGCTCGGCAGTTATCAGGAGCCGGTTTGACGCCAACATCGCCACCTACAATGCTCGGGGCATGGCCGATCGCAAGCCCCGGCAGAACCGCCTCGGCTCCGGGTGCCATGATCAGGCAGCAAATTGGAGATTCGCATGCGCATCTTGCGGGGACCCAAGAGGCCCGTCTCAAGGGGGGCAAGTGGGCGACCGACGGATATCGCGTTATTGCAGGCCCCTCATCGCGCATAAACCTTGGACGCGCGCTTACCGACGCGCACCCCCCGCGGCCACTCGAGGCCTAGGCCTCTCACCTTCGCGCCGAAGCGCGCGCAAGCTGCGCGAATATCCGCGCGCCCTTACAGCGAGGCGGGAGGCCCCACTGCCCCATCATGCAGCGTGCATTGGCCATGCGCCGCGCGTCAAACAGGGGCGGGGTTTCGCTGGAAGACGTCTGTGGCGGGGGGGCTTCCGCGCCCGATGTCTTAGGTGGTCGGTGGGCATCGTGCGCGCCGACGCCAACGGCAACCTCGGAAGCAATATCCTGGGCTGTTGGAGCGGCGGGCTACTGGCAGCAGGTGGGCGACAACGGCGCGAAGCTGCGTGGGACGGCCTTCGGCTCCCACGCCACTGTCGTCAACGCCAGTCCTAGGGGGCGAGAGCGATTGCGCGCGTGCCAAGACCGACCTCGGAACCAGCTACCATGACCGCTCGGGCCTCGCGTTGACGCCCTCGTGCCTGATGGGCATAGTCTCGGCTGTCACGGCCGATCAAGATTTTGAAAATCTTGCGCGAAACGCTGGTCGCGCTCCTATACTTGCGTCGCTCCAGGGCCTCGCCCCTTCTTCTGTCTCGAGTTCCTCGCCCGAGCAGGGCGCTGAGGAGATGTGCGTGGACGCGCGCGGCGACAGATTCAAGGGCCAGCTAGGCGGCGTCTCTTTCAGGCCATGGCAGGGCCATCAGCGAGCAGTACCACCAGCAGGCCAGCCACGTCAGGAAGGCCGCCTCCACGGCGTTCGCGGCGGACAGGTTCACCCCCGCGCGACGCGGACTTAGCATATCAGCGGCGAGGCTCGCGCGATGACGAAGACATGTGCAGGGGGCGCTCCGACGGGCCAAGTCGGCGCGCCGCCGCGGCATGGAGCTGCTGGCCAAGAAGTTCCCGACCGAGGTCACGGAGTCCGCGGACCAGCCTGACGCGCGCGTGGTCGGGGGCGCCAGAACCCGACGCCGACGCCAAGACCCGCTCTGGAAAAGAAAAATTCAGAGCCTCTGCTGAGTGCAATCGCCCGTGCCATCGGGCCCACGTGTCCCGCGTCGATGAACGTCAGCCTTTCGCGCGTGGGAGCAACGCAGGCCTTCTCTAGTTCCTCCGATGAACTTTCCAAGATTTCCACGGGCCGCGCGCTGCTCGTGGGCCGCGCGAACCTCGCCGGCCCCATGAGCCCCATAAGCCCCAGAAAGGTTGCCTTGGCCACATGGTCGCCGCAACGCGCATGGGCCCAGTGCGCCGCGCGAGCCCACCGAGCCGCGCGGCCCCCATAGGGCCCCTTGAGTCGTCGAGGCCGCGTCGGGTTCCTGGGCTTTGCGAGCCCCGCGGACCGCGGCGGCCCCGAGGACCCCGGGGCCGCCGTGGGCCCCACGGTGCGTTTTTTTACCGCGCGAGCCCCATGGCCCGTGACTTCGGCGAGCAATGCGAGCCATCACACGTTTTGCAGGCTCCGCTGGGTCGCTCTGCCCCCGCAGGGAAAGGGCCCGCAACTTTTCCAGCGGGGTCTCGGTGCCGGCGCCGGCCCTTCGTCCCTGGCAGCGCTGGAAAGCCGACGCCGGCACCGAGGCCCCCGCTGGAGCGGCGGGTGGAGCGGGGCCCCTCGACGACTTCGGAAGTTGGCCAGGGCCCGCGGGCCAGGGTTATGAGGGCGCCACGTTCTCGGGCCCTGGCCGCGCAGGGCAGCCGCGGCCCCCGCCCGGCGCCCCTGCCCGGCGCGGGGGGTAGGCGACGGATTCGGAATCGTCGGGCGCCGGCCTCGGGCTTGCAGAGTAGCAGGGACGCGACTAGGGGCGGGCAGGGGGCCGGTGGGGGGAGGGGGAAGAGACGCGGGGCGGGGCCAAACGGGCGGGGGGAGGCGCGGGGGACGGCGGCGGTGGAGTGAGAGGCTTGGTTCATGGAGGAAGCCGCATCCTCCCCCTTGGTACCCCCTCTCCCGAGAACCTCCGCCAACTTCGCCTCTCGTCTGCACTTTTTGTTGTTCCCTGCTCTCCCTCCTGCGCGCTGCGCGACTTTCCCCTTCCCCCCCCCCCGCGATTCCCTGGGCCGGGCGGGTTCGCGCTGGCCCGAAACGCAAGTCCAACATTTATGAAACAAAGAACTTTCTCGGCGCTGGCGTCGGCTCCCTGCCCTCCCAGCGGCGGGAAGTAGTCAGGGCGCCCAGCGAGGCGTGCGAGGCTCATTACTCGCGTCGACGGCTTGGGGTTGGCGAAGAGGCCCAGTGCCGTCCTCGACCAAGCGCCATCTTGGCGCTTGGCGTTCACGGCCCAGGATCGCAAGTCCAAGCTCGAGGCCATTGCAGACGACGCGCTACTCCCGGCGGCGCCGGGCCGCAGCTCAGCTTCGGAGGCAAGCCCGATAAGGCAGGAGGGGCCCAGGCTGCCCCAGCGCGGCAGCGTGGTGACGGCTCGGTCATCACCTCCAACGGCGAGCTAGGTGACGAAACGCTGCTGCACTTTCGCGAAGATCGAGTTGGCCACTATCATGGGCGCGCGCAGTAGCGCCGAGAAGTGCAATGCCTCTGCCGCGCACGCGCTACAGGACATGGACATGGACCACCGCAGCGCCATGTCCCCGTTGGACTTCGCCCACGAGTTCAAGGCCTCCAATAGGGGCATAGCCACGGGTCCAGACTCCCTGCCCGACGACCTGCACAGGGTCGCGCGATTGGGAGCTGGCCCGCATTTCGTTCCCAATTCTGCTGAAGGCGACGCCGGAGGGCCAGGGGCCGACCCAGATGAAGGACAGCCGCGCTTCAGCACCGTACAAGGGTGTAGTGCTGCTCTCTTGGCCCATCATCGTAGCATTCTTGTCTATTTCACGGTGGGCAAACACTATCATAGCTTCATGAGATCGGCGGTTATCAGGGTTCACTCGGAGCTTTGCTGCGATGCCCAGTTCGGCGGGCAACCAACCCAGGAGAGGGATATCTAGGATGAAGCGCTGAGCCGTCGCTCCGCCGGTGGGCATGAAGTCGGCGTTCTACGCAGCGGTCAGGCACGACGTCATGCGTCTCCAGGACCACGAGCAGGATGTTGAAGACATCGACGACGAGCTCGACTTCCCATTCTGGCACATGACATCGAGCAGGTAGTACTTGGGCAGCCCCCTATGCCCTCTATCCTTGAGCGCGGGTCCATCCCGCCTTCGCTGGCGGCGCAGATCAGCGAATCACGAAGGGCCACATTATTCTCCGTCCTGAACTGCACGAAGTTTGCCGCCAACAAGGCTGGCTCGCATCCTCGCAATGGTCTGGCTGGCTCGCATCCTCGCAATGGTCTGGTGGACTGCGTCTTCAACATCGGCTTTGCCAAGGTCCTCAGCGAGACTGTCGGGCATCTCGGAGACGGTGGGCTCCTCTTACCGCTGAGGGGAGGCCCACCTGCGCGCCGCTACTTGCACCCACGGCAACTGGTCGCAGCAGTCAGGTCTAGGACTGCCCATTCGTAGACGGCGCCGCCTTTCCTTGCGCGGCGCAGATGGCCGGCGCCATCCTCGCCGACATCGACAAGGCCATTGCCATCATCCACGACGCACGTATACAGCATGGCTTCCGCCTTAGCTTGCGCAGGACAGACGCATTGGTTCTGTTAGCCGGCAAAGAAGCTAAAACGTCCACGTCCGAGCTGGAGCCGTCTCCATTCGTTCGGCGCGCCCGTTCCCGTTCATCGCGCTGGCAAACGCTTTGGCACCGCGGTCACGGCGGGCTGCGATGAAGGCCCCAGCTCGGCTCGGATGGCAGACTCAAACAAAGCGGCGGAGTTCCCGATGAGAGCGACATCATTTAAGCACAGTCGATCCCGATCAAAAAGAAAGCTGCCCCCCAGGAGGCTTTCGGCCAGCCGCGCTTAGTTTAGAATTGTGATGTGCATTGCTGAACACGGGTGCTTTGAGGGCTCGGCCCAAAATATGCCATGATACAATACCTTTCAGAGATGTTACTCATGCAGCGGACCACAGATGCAGGCGCCGATGCAAGTTGGCCAGGCCAGGGCCAAGGGTTCCATACATTACAGGTGGCGCAGCGATTTTCGGATGCTGTTCATGGCCCTCCCGACGCCGGTCCACATCTGGCGGTCGGGCAAACGCAGCTGGCGCGCCGACAGCTTTGCAAGGTTGGGTTGGATCGAACCATTTCTTGTTGGTGACCGCGATCAGTGCCATTCGATTCAGGAGTTGGTTGATATCAGCCGTTCTGATCTTCGGAGGTGTCTCACGGGGTTGAGCGCAGCGTGGGACATGTTCGTTCAGTGGCAGCTCGAGGAGCACCGGAATACGCAGTGGCAGCGCGCGCGGCGAAGCACCTCGCATCTTGCCCAGGTGCCGCTGCCGCCCTGGTAAACAGCTGAACTGGGGGATCCCATGGGCGCCGGTTTCCGGTGCGGGCTGCGCGGCAAGCTGCTCGAGACGGCTGGCGCTTGGAAGGAACGCGTCAACGAGCAACGCGTCGGCGTCGCGATGGCTGAGCGCTGCGAGAGGGGCCCCGCGCGCGTCGACTGCGGCACTCAGTTCCACGCGGGCGCCAGGCTGCTGAACCGCCCCAGGCACCGCTGCGGAGCCTGCCTGTCGGCCGCGATGGACACCGACGCGCCGCTGGACGACGACGAGGGGATGGGGCGGCGCTGAGAGTCGCGGGCCGAGAGGAAGTCAGGCGGCTGAAAGCGGCGGGCGATCGCGCCACCAAGGCCCTTAGGCCTGCGCTGACGCCGCAGGGCCCGAGGCTCGCGGAGGGCTTCGTGGCGCCACCTGGCCCGGAGCCGCCTCCGCCGCCGTTCGAGGCCCCCGCCCCCCGCCGCGCCGGCCGCGCTGAGGCCGCGGCCTGGCCGCCCCCGGCGCCAGGCCAAGCTGCCGGCGATGGCCGTCGGCCCCGACTGAGACGAGCTGCGCCGGGGGGTGGTGGCGCGCTGCGGGCAGCTCTGCCGCAGGTTTGACGTGGGCGGCCTGGGCGAGGACGGCTAGGACCTCGCGGAGCCGGCGCGCCGCGCGAGCGGCGTGGCGACGTTGCTCGTCTGCCGCTGCACGTCGCGCTCGACGGCATGGCCGAGGGCTGCCTGACCGAAACCCCGTGGCCCGCGCCTGAGCTTGTGCAGTCGATAAGGATTCGAGGTTGAGCTTGCAATTTCTCCTGGACTGGCCACTATGGCGCCCCGTCCTTAGGTTTCCGCAGGCCCGACACGGCCCTTCCCTGGGTGTCCCAGGCCGTAGAGTGGTTTGCCCGAACCACCCTTTTCCTTTCTTCCGCGGGCGCTGATCGGTTTTTCCTGTCCACCCTCTTCTCTGATAGGTTGCCGTTGTCGACCTCTCTGGAGGATAAGTTGTCCGCCTGGTTGGAGGAGGCCGCGGCGCCCCACTCTTCCGAGTAGTGCCGAACGCAGTGGTGCATCAGAGGGGGTAGCGGCGGGCCGCGCTCCCCGTCTGCCCTCACCCCCCCGTCCTCGTTCATGCGCACCCGTTTGCGTGACCATTCGTCGCCAAGGGGGACCCGGCGACAAATGTTCATGAATCGTGTCTCTACGTGTCTATCTCTCTCTCTTTCTCTGTCTCTGCATGTGCGGTAGCAGTAGTTGGCGGCGGTCGGCTCGTCGGCGGCGGTGGGCTCAGACGGCGTAGGCCAGGCGCAAAGGGCAAAAAGGGAGGAGGATAAGGAGGAGGAGGAGGAGGAGGAGGCGCCCGATCATGAAGCCAGCTCAAAACATGAGGAGGAGGACGAGGAGGAGGAGGAGGACTAGGAGGAGAAGGAGGAGGATTGGGGAAGTCTTACGCGTGAGGCCCATGTTGGAAAAAGAGTCGCCCTTTGCCCATGCACCTGTCGCCCCAGGGCTCGAGGCTAAACCGTGTGTTTGCGATATTGTGATTTCGTCTCGCGGTAGAGACATGGGAACGACGACAGGGCGAAGGCTCAACGAGGACACAACGAAGGAAAGCGATGACATAACCAAGGCATAGCGAAGACATCACGAGCGAAGGCAAAGGAAGGCAGAACGAGGGAAATCGAAAACAAGACCAAGACGAACAACGCTGTTAGTCTTAGCTTCCAGTTCTTTCGTTGGAGTAAGACTCAATCGAGACGCCCACGACTGGGAAGGAACCACCTTCCATCCATGCAGCTGCTGTAGAAAGGTAAAACGAATGCGTGCGGCGCTGAGGCGAGTTCGTGTTGAAAACGACTGGCCCTCCATGTTCGTCTTGTGATCCCAAATGAATCCCAAGTGAAACGTCTTGACTGGTCAACGCACACGTCAAGTGGTGCACGAGAACACTTACTCATAAGGAGGGTGGACGCTGGAGGAGTAGGGGGGAGGCAGAGGAGGGATTCAGTGGGAGGGGGAGGAGGAGGAAGAGGAGGAGAGAGGAGGAGGGGGGAGGAGGATGGGGGAGGAGGGCGGCGAGGAATATATGGATACGAGGGAGGAGGGAACGTGGAGGAGTCAGCCAGGAGGAGGACGAGAATGCGGAAGAGAGAAAACGAGGTAAACAGAGAGTGAGAGAGGGAGAGGAAGGGAGAGAGAGAGAGAGAGAGAAACAGAGAGAAAGAGAGAGCGACTGGGAGTCGGTCTCGCAATGCTTGCCCTCGGAGAGCTCTCCAGGAGGCAAGGACAGCGCGCAAAGTAGATTGACAATAATATAATTCATGACATCCATGCACACGATGGGGGGTGTGAGATAGGGGTAGGGATAGGGATACGGAGCTGGGTATGCGGGGATAGGGATCGGGATGGCGATGGGGATAGGGACAGGCATAGAGGTTGGGACAGTCGATAGGGATACGGGTAAAACGGATCGGGGCGGGAGAGGGATGTGGATGTGGGGGGCGACAATGGGAGCCCCTGGGAGGGAGGCGACGGGAGGTCACGGCGGGCAACGGGAGGCAACGGGCGCCCAACCCGGCTCCGGATCTGGCAGTCCTTGCATCAGGCCTGGGCCTCAGAAGACAAAAATATTTCTAGATCTAGTCGGGGCTGGACAGAACCCCCAACAGTGACACGTCGATTAGTGAATTGTCCGTTTTCGGCTTTCGAGAGGGCGCCGTGGCCGTTATTTTCCAGGCTTGCGCCCGCCGGGTTTGGGCCCGAGGTCGTTTTCACTAAACCACGTTTTGCTAAAGGGAGGTCTGTCCATCCCCGATCTAGCCTCTGTAGGGGTCCTAGCGGATTCATACGGTCAGGTGAGGTGTGCCGCCGACTTCGGCGGTGGGCCCGGGTACCCAGGGGTGCCCGGAGGTGCCGGGAGGTGCCCGGGGGTGCCCAGGGGTGCTCGGAGGTACCCTGGGGTGCTCGGAGGTACCCTGGGGTGCCCGGAGGTGCCCGGGGGTGCCCGGGGGTGCCCGGGTGCTCTATCGCCCTGTAGCCCTATAGCCACATAGCCCTGTAGCCATATTGCCCTATATCCCTATAGCCCTATAGCCATATAGCCCATATAGCCCTGTAGCCATATTGCCCTATATCCCTATAGCCCCATAGCCCTATAACCATATATCCCATATAGCCCTATGGTCCAATAGCCCATATAGCCCTGTAGCTCTGTAGCCCAAGAGCCCATATAGCCCTGTAGTCATGTAGCCCTATAGCCCTACAGCCCTAAAATGATTATGATTGGGGCTTTTCTCCGGTATCGTATATATATATATATAGAGAGAGAGAGCCCTTACAGGCCAGCTGTTTAGGGAAACGCTGGCCACTCGGAGGGCGTGCAAGTTCGCTTCCGCGCTTGCCCCGCCACCGCGCGCCTGTGGATCCCCAGCCGCGAAGATGTCCAAGGCGACAGTTCTGGGTCCTCCTACTTCCTCGTCCTCCGCATCCTTCTGACGTCGCTTTCTCCGTGAGGCAATTCAAAGTTCCTCCTTGAGGTCCCAGAGTGGGCCAGGGCCATCACAGGGATGCTGGAGAGGTCTGGTTGCGAAGTTGCATGGAGGAAGTCAGGACAAAAAGTTTAGAGGAAGGGAAGATGGCGGAGACGAGAGGAGGAGGCACACGAGCTAGCAGACGTCACGAGGTTGCATTCGATGGACACCAATCAGAGCCACCGAGATCCCCGCAAGATAGTCTTGGAATTCCAGATTGTACTCTCGAGCCATTGCACTGCCAACTCTCATCTGTATATGATGTTGCATGCGCTTCTCCTTCAACATCCGTATATTTGGCAGGGTTTGTGTCTCCCTCTCCCTCGATGCAGGCATCATTGTGTGTCTTCATGTCGTGGTTTGACACATGTGTGTCACTATGATTGTCCCTTCATCTTCTTCTTAACGGCGTGTGTTTGCTGGTCTCTATCTCTATCTCTCCCTCTATGTCTCTCCTTCTTCTATCTCTAGAAATAGTATTTCGTGCACTCCGCATACACATCCATGTGTTTGTCATGCATTTCTGTTGTGCAAGCATGGTATTCCTATGTGTGTGTTTTAATGGGGACTGCTGTTTTTTTATGTTTTATATGCAACTGCGTATTCTCTCCCTCTCTCTCTCGTTCTCTGCCTCTGCCTCTGCTTGTTCCCAATGCTTTTGCATGTATACATTTGCATACGTACGACCACATGCATTATGCATATCTACGTGTGTAGATGATATGGCATGCTTCTATGTCTGCCCTGTGTCCCTAGGTATGCAGCCCCACTGTACACAAGTCCCTCTCTCTCTTCCTCCGCAGTCCCAACTCTGATCGCCCAGTTCCTCGACCTCGCGTCCGCTTCCACCATCTTGCATGTTGCGCATCCGACTTCCTAGATGCTCGTCCAACGAACAGGTGGATGGCTTTGGTAACGTCCTGATGCATCGGCTGATCAAGCCAGAAAAGCCAATTGTCAGCTACTTGACACCATTTACAGGCGGGGATATCTGATGAAGGTTGGGTTGAGCAAGAACTCAGGTGCCTCGTCGCAGCTCGTGTGTTTCAATGAAGCGAATGTCGTTCGGACATGTATTGCACGTTCCCTCCAGTTCCTCACAACGCAGAGGTTGGCGAGTCTCATGCTCCGATCATGGCGTTACCTTAACTTGCGGCCGTAACAACATACATCAACAGCGTTGTTGCCATATTGTTGAATACCGCATCGCGGTTGTATTCCACGACGTGTTGCATCGAAGCTTCATCGGCACCCCTCTCCTGGCCACCAGCGCTTACCATTAGTCTGCTGCCGCAGTCAGACACGCATGCAGGGACGGCCACTACAGTTGGCCTGAAAGTTACAAACAACCCCAGCTAATGAGGGGCACTCTTGTTCATTGCTGGTTGGGCTCTCCACCTTGTAGCGGTTTTCGTTTCGGGTGCCTGTGGGGCTTGGGAATTTCGTGGAAGGGGATCATGATCTTGATGCACGGTCGTGTGACCATATCTTGATTATGTTAGTGTACGTGGACAGGCGTTTGGCCAGGGCGAATCAGCAGAGACAGGGGTGAACTCTAGGGCGGCGATGGCCGTGGGGCCTTTGGTCGGCCGAGGTTGATGGGGCCAGTGCGAGCCAGGGGGGTAGAAGGAGCGAGGGATATTGGGATCGGGTAGATGGGAGGAAGGACAAGGCAAATTAATGGGAGAGACGCCTAAGCCACAGTCACCTGCGGAGACGTGAAGAGAATCGCGCTTGGCGCGTCGCGGGCTGGGCCAGAGCGGTTGCCTTTCTCCAAGAGGGCGGCGCCACGGCGCGAAGATAGAAAGTCGCGCTTCGCGGGTCGCGATTCGCGAGGTTGCGTGACCTAGAAAGCGAAGAAGGATCACTCGCCTCCCCTTTGGGCATCTGACATGACATGGGTATTGCGAAGGCCTTGCGGACGGTGCCGCCGACCCTGAAGGGTGACGACGACGACGACGACGACGACAACGGCGGCGGCGACGTCCACGACGACGCTGACGCTCTGGAGCCCTTCGTGAACCCTCTCGGGAGCCTCTTGGGCCCTGTTGGGGGGCTCTTGGGTTGGGAAACCCCGTGGTCACTTGGAGCCGCCTTGGAGCGGATCTGACTTGGCATTGGTTGGGCGTCTGATTTTTGCCCGGCGAGGACCATCGTCAGGAGAGCCCAGAATCGAATCGATAAATCGGATCGGCAATCGACATGAATCGGATCGGCGGAAATCGGCAGCCGAATCGGGAAAAGTCGAATCGGCGGAAATCGGCAGGCGAGTATGCCTCCAATAAGAAATCGGAATCCAAATCGGAATCCCTTGTCGAATCGAATCGGAATCGGAATCCATCGAAGTCGAATCGAATCGAATCGGAGGAATCGAAACGAGCCCTAGCATCTTGGACCATCTGGCGAAAAAATAAACGCCCGATCCAAAAAATGCACTGGGAATGGAGGGGGCAGGCCTCCCCAGAAGGCGGCGGGGCTTCTCGGAGGCCCTCGCGCCCTCCGAGAAGCTTCTTCCTGTAAGCCCTTTCCGAAGACAGCAGACGACATTCGCGAACGGCGCGAGGGCTTCCGAGAAACCCAGCCGCCTAAAGTTTGTTCCCTCTTAATTCGTCCCGGGCGTCCCCCCACCGCGTCCGACACGGCATGGGTATTTTGCTTCTGCGCTTCCGGGGTCGGGCGATGGCCGCCCCTGCTGCTGCTATTGCTGCCCTTCCTGCTCGTCCTCGACCTCGTCCTCGTCGTCCTCGTCCTCCGCCTCCTCGTCCTCCTTCCTCCTGCGCCTCCTCCCCCCCCTCGTCCGCCTCCTCCTCCTCCTCATCCTCCTCGTCCTCGTCCTTCTCGCCCTCGTCCTCATCGTTCTCCTCTTGTTTCCTCCCTCTTGCTCCTCCTCCTCGCTCTCCTCGTCCTCCTCCCCCCGGGGGGGTCCGTAGCCATTTTGGCTCAAGCCATTTTGGCTCAAGATTTTGCTTTGGGCGGGCTGAGCCCTCTTTGGCAATCACGGATACCGCTATTCCGCGGCAGTGCCAGGGTGCTTGCGCCCGACATCCATTCACCCGTCCGCCCCAGGTTGGAACCCATCCTCCACCGAGGTGGGTCGGTGAGCTCTGCTGAGCATTCCAAAGGGCGGGAAACAACTTCAGGGCAAGGGCAATGTGCGGGGCTTCGCCTGGTGCCAGAGCTGCCAGAACTGGGCTTGGAACTGGCGCTTCAAGCGCCAGGACGGCAAGTGCGGCGTCTGCGACGAGACCGGTTTTTTCCCCGACCCGAGGTGGAACGCCTGGAACACCGCTGACGGCGGCAATTACGGTGGCGGCAGCGGCGGCAACCAGAAGGGTGGCAAGCGTGGCGGTCAAGGAGGTGGGCAGCGTGGCGATTCTGTCCAAGACCTTCTTCAGAAGTACCTGGCCGCCGCTGGTCTCTCCAACGACCCCACGGCGTCCGGCCTGGTCGACAAGGTGCAGGTCCAGGCGCTTGCCATCGCGCTTAAGGCCCCGCCGAAGTGCCCCTACGTCTCCAGAGGGAGGCTGCTGCCAAGTGTGCACAGAAGCAGAACGCCCTCAACCAGGCCACGGAGAATCTGGTCCAGGCGGAGGAGCGCCTCCATGAGGCGAAGGAGCGCCAGCTGTCTGTGGCGGCGGCGCTCTACGATGCGGACCAGGAGCGCATCCTCGCCCAGGAGGCCGTCAACGCGAAGGAGGCGCCGCTCCCGCCTGCCGCTGAGCCTTTCGGCGTCGACGCTGAGCTCTTCCAGCTCATTGCACATTGACGAGTTTGAGGAGCTCAGGTGCAGTTGCGCGAGTTCCAGCCGCAGCTCGCGGCAGCCAGAGAGGAGGCCAGGCGTCGCGAGAAGCAGTTCCAGGACATCCTCACGCAGGCTCGCAAGGCCCTGGCGGCGCCCAAGAAGAAGCGCAAGGGCCCTGAGGGCGAGGCCCAAGGGGTCGATGAGGAGGCCCCGTCAGGCCACGCCGATGGCAGCGACCAGTCGCCTGCAGGTGCGCCGCCCCCCGCCAAGGTGGCAGGCAAGGGCCCCGCCCGGCGGCGGCCATCGCCCACATTGCCGAGGGCGCCCACGCGGCCAAGACCACGGCGGCGGCTGCGGGTTCGGCCGCTCCCCAGCCTGCTCCAACGGCTGTTGCCGCTGGCCATCCTTGCCATAATCGGGCGACTGGCGGCGCCCCGCCGCCCACCACGTCAGCGTCGTCGACGCCGCCGAGTACCTCTACGAGCATTTTCTTCGCCAACATCACCTAGTGGGGCCCGACGGCCCAGCGGTGCATCACGCAAAACCGCTTCAAGACCTCGGTGGCCGGCCTGGTCGAGACCCACAAAGGTCAGGCCCCCAGAGACCAGGACACAGATAGACCAGGACACGGAAAACTATGGCAACGACATTTTTTCATGCAAAGTCACGTTTTTCAGCACCCGTGCATGTTTTGCTTACTGCACTGCAGGATTCGGGATTGTGTCCAGGTTTAGGGGTGTCTTGCAGGCTTTTGAGGCCTGTGTCCGGGCTTGGTTCTGAAATGCTGCAGTGCAGCATTTTGTTCGTGCCGCCGTTTGGAAAAATTGGTTTCGAGGGGTGTTGGGTGTCAGGGTCTACCGTGTCCGGGTCTACGGGGCCCTGAAAAGGCGCCTCCGATTTGGACAGGATCGGGGTGGATTTTCACAAGGGCGGGCGGCTGCTCCATGCCACCGCAGCGCGGCCCTCGGGGCGCTCTGAAGCTGGATTGCCAGGAGGCGAGCGGATGCTCTCCCGATCCCATGTCGACACCACGCCCTTTTCAGAGGACGCGCAGCACGATGAGTTCGGAGGGACGGGTGGATCCATGCAAGGGTTTTGCGCCGCTCGCTCTCCACATGAAGCTTGGCAACGTTGTGGCCATTGCAGCTCATACACAGCCCGGGCTATTGTTTCGAGGCATCACCAACGACATTATGGTCGCCCTGGCGGCCTTCACCAGTGCCCACGCGGACCCTTGGTTGATCGCAGCTGATTGGCACGTCGAGCCAGAGGGATTCCGCGAGAGTGGATGGTCGCGCCAATTGGGAGGGCGCTTCGCCTTGCCCGGCTGCAAGGCCACGTGCGACAAGGGCAGGGGCAGGATATGCGATCATGTCGTAGCGTCCATTGGCTGCCCCTCGTTGAAGGTCTCGGCGGAGCTGGCTGCACCTTGGAAGACACACTGCGCGCTTCTCACTGAAGTGGGGGGAGCCTGCCAAGGACGGCGATGCGCGCAGCTCGCTACACCAAGCCCGCCGCCTTCTACGCCCAATCCCCCCAGGGCGCCTGGCCCCAACAGCCAGAGGCGCAGCGCGTGCTAGCTGCCAGTCGCGCTCGCCGAGAAGATGCCCTTCCTCTTGAACGACGGGAAGGCTTCGCCCACGTCGACGAGCTCTTGCAGGGGGGCGAAGCTGAGGATGCACGCGTCCCTCCCTCGTTCGCGGCGTGCATGGGGACCTGGCTGGAGTCAGCTTCGGCCTTGGCGGGCCCGTCGAAAACTCGCCCTACTTCGCTTGCGGGAACGCCCTCGGATTCGGCATCCTGCGCTGGCATGCGCGCCCTGGACGAGGCCCGCGGAGTCGGGGGAGCGCCCCGCGGACTCACATGTACTACACCAATTGCTACACCCTCGGCCGTGGCGTCGCGCGCCGGCACGCGCGCACTGGTAGACGCACACGGGGTCGGGGGGCTGCCCCGCGGGCCCACATGCACTGCGGCTTCTGCTGTTAGAACGCAAGCCCCAGCCCCCAGGTGCACCCATGCGGCAAACAGCGAGAGGGGCTGGGCTCAGTCGCCGAGCGGCTTGCTGGAGCCCGCCCCCCAGGTGCACCCAAGGGGAAAACAGCGAGTGGGAGACGCCCGCCTCGATGCTGGAAGTTGCCGCGGGTCGCGGCGTCGATGGGGGATTCACTGAGGCCGAGGGCCAGGGCCCTGCGAGGCGAGCGGCCGCGTCGGCGCGCATGACGCTCGAGAGGAGGCTGAGGGCCTACACCGCGTTCTGGCTTCAGGACGTCTCAGTGCTTGATGAAGCTGGAGATAGAGCGCACTGGCTGCGATTGCGCGCGCCCTACGTGGCCGACTGGCTGATGCACGGTGCGCGGGCGCCTTTCGTCTCCGAGGCTGCTCGGGCGGCAGGCGTCGACACTTTAGGCGTGGTCAGACTCTGGATGGCGCAGGACTTCTGCGAGGAGGCGCGGGCTGCAAGGCGGCGCGCGCGTGCCGGCTATCACGCCAGCACGCGCAGGCTTGCCCAGTCCGACGAGCAGGAATGGGAGGAGCAGGTGGCGCGCCACGGCCGCTCCATGATCGGGGCGGAGGAGGAGTTCGGCTCGGTGCCTGGCAGGCGCGCTGCTGGCGCCGCCCGCTGAGCCGCTGCCGCGGCGCCTGCCAGGTCGCCGTCGGAGGCGTCGAGTACGAGAGGCAGGCCCGGCAGGGCCGCGCCCGATTTGGAGGGGGACGGCGGGGGGCTGGGGTCTCAGGTTTTCATCGGAGCTGGGCCTCAGCGAGGTGGGCAAGATACTCGTGCTCGGCGACCTTCCGTCGGTGGGTCAACCACGGACGACAAGTTCAATTTTTATGTGTTTGTGATGCCGGACGCTGAGGAAGGCCTGGTCGAGCTTCCTACTGGTCAGCCCGTGCCAGTTCCAGTTGGCGGTCTTCCGTTTCGCCCTGCTTGGGAGATTGCGCCTATCACCCCGCCGCTGCCCCTCGCAGGCGCTTGGCAGGGAATGCCAGATCGACGCCCCACCTGAGACGCAGCACGCACGCAGGCCAGCGAGCCTGAGGCGGAGCCCGCGCCTGCCGACAGCGGCTGCCAGCACAAGGGCGTGGCCAGCGGACTTGACCCACGCGCAGTTGCAGTTCGGCAAGTTGCAGCGGCCTCCCTGGCCAGAGAGCGTGCTCATCGAGCTCGGCCCGCGGCATCTAAGTCTGCCTACGATTGCAAGGATTACACATCTTCGAGTGGGCCTCGGCAGCTCGGGCCAGCATCACTGACGACTACGACATTTGGGTCAGCACCGTGGAGCCTTCCTGCGAGCTGAACAGAAGCCTGCGGATGATGCGGGGGGCCACATCGGCCGTGAAGCGGGCGCCGCCACTCGATGCCGCAGGCGCAATCCAGCTCCAGGCAGAACCCATATGCGTAATGAATGTGCGTAATGGTGGGGCATTACAACCACGCTGATCTCTCGACATGCGGCCCCCGTGCGTTGCGGCAAGGATCCTGCCCAACCTGACCGTTGCATCCAGCGCCTTGGCATGCACGTCGCTACCTCGGACATGGGCCGGAAGGATGGCTACTTTGGCAAGCGCATTACAGTGGAGCTTGCTCAGGGCTGGGTGCAGGATGCAGGAGCCCTGCAACACCTCGACGACGATGGATTCCAAATGTTCCTGGGGTTTTCGCACAAATGCACCGGCTTGGCTCAGGGTTGCGCCCTCATGGCCTCCAGGTCCAACTTCATGGCCTGGATCAAGAAGCAGTGGAAGGAGAAACCACGGCTGGCCCATGCCCATGTCAAGCCACAGGCTGGCCCACAGAAGGAGACGCAGGACTCGCAATTCCGCGCTGTCAGCGATCCTCAGGGCATGTTGGAGCTATATCGGGGGCAGCGGGATAAGATTTGGACAGAGCGAGTTTACAACGCGACCGATTTTCGCCATTGGCGCAGTCAGCTCCTGGAAGACGCTCACGCCCAAGAACTGCCAGCTATCACCTTGGACCAAGTGGATGGTGCACTCAAGCCCATGGCTCCTGGAAAAGCGCCAGGCATTGATGTACTGGGCCCTCGTGATGTGCAGCGCCCTCCCGGTATTGCGCGACGACAGCTGGTGGATATTCTCAACAAGGCCGAGCGTGGAGGCGCCTGGCCGACCGCCATCTCCAGGGCTCTTGGGACCGCCATCCCCAAGGAAGCGGGTGGCTGCCGCGTCTTGGGCTTGCTGTCCTTGCCCTTCAAGCTGTGGAGCCGCATTCGCACTGCGCCCTCAACTGCATGGTCTGAGAAGCAAGGTGCACTCTGGGATACTGAGATGACTGGGAGTTCGGCACTACGTGCTGCGTTTGCGCGCGCCGTCGTGGATGAGTGCGCCAACGAGCTCTGCATCCAGCATGCCGCGCTATTCCTGGACCTGCAGAAGTTCTACGACTCGACCTGTTTCGTCCTCCTCATGCAGGCGAGCCGCTCTTTGGGCTACCCTGCGACCATCACAGTGATGGAGGTCACCATGTACGCCTCCCCCAGGATGTTCAAGAGGTCGCAATGTCAACCTGGCCTTCCAGGCGGGCAAGTCGGTCGTTGATGGGTCGCCTCGAGGTGTGGACATGGCTAACGCCTTCCTGCATGGGATTTTGCAGAAGGCTCACGTTGTGTCCCTGACCACGGGGCTTTGGACATTGATTGATGACGCCGTCTGCCGCAATGAAGGTGTCGAGATGAGGGTCGTCGGAGATATGCAAATGGCTGCCGAATCTCTGGCCACCTCCTTCCAGCAGGCTCGGCTCACCATTTCGGACAAGACAAGACTGGTAGTGAGCTCGCCTGGCATCGGGAAGGAGCTGATCTTCTCGCTCACCGCAGTTGGTATTCCAGTCAAACTAACTGGCTCAGCGGTGGACTATGGCGTGGATGTTGCAGGTGCTAAGAGGCGAAGCCAGAAGAAGTTCCGCGCGCGGCTCGAGAGGGCCAAGCTGCGCTCCAACCGGATCCACAAGCTGCGCCGACTGCATGGGAGGCACAAGGTCGCGCAAGGCCTGTGGCGACGGGATCCCACCCTGCGCCCACCTACGGACACCAAGTGATGGGGGCCCCATCCGACCACTGCGCTGGGCTTGCGCCGCCAGGCGGCCGTTGCCATTGTCAGGCAGACGGCGCTGCAAGCGACCCTCGGCATCGACGACCCCGGGGTGCTACTGCGGCGGGCTCTGAATACTGAGTGGATCAGACTATGGCTTGCGCAACCTGCTTTTCACACCCGGATCAAGCGCGCCTGGTCTATTGTCCGCGCCAAGCTGGGCGACGAGGTATCCTGGCGCGGCATTCGAGGCCCCTGTGCAGCCCTGCAGGCTACTCTTACCCATGCGCGTTAGGAACCGCTCTCGGCTGTTACTTGGCGGCGTCACGGCCCCACTGGCGCAGGGGATTGGTCTTTTCCCACCGTGGGAAACGACGCCTTCAAGGACGCTGCCTTAGGCGACTTTGACGAGTTGCTCGCCGCTTCCTCTGCTGACGTTGCTCGGACTGGATGGCGCAAGGCTGCTGCCCACCCCCGCGGCGAGACCCTCACTGGCGGTGCCGATCTGCAGCTGGCACAGGCAGAATTAAATTCCTTCGCGAAGAATGGCCCCATGGACTTATGAGGAGCGACGCTGGCGGTGGTCTCGGGTGGACAGTGGCCTCGGGGCCGCAAGTTGGAGGCGGGCTACGTCGTGAGCCCGCATTGCCCTCGCTGCCAACAGTGCCGCGAAACGTTGTTTCACCGTGTCTGGGAGTGCCCAAAATACAGTTGCCACGATGGTTGCAGTTCCATCGATTCTTTCATCACTGCAGCCCTTGCGGGCGCCTGCCCCGACCCTGCCCTTTGGCTTCGAGGGGTCCCTGCGTCCTCGTTCACTGTGTCACGGTTTGTGGAGTCTCCTGGGCTCTCCGACCCCATCCCCATGGGCGGCATGCCCTTGATGGACCTCTCGTCGCCGCTGGGAGGGCACCCTCTTTATGTTTTTGGGGGTGGGTCGGGGGGGAAATGCACGTCTGCCGTCGCGGGCGCCGCTGCGGATCGGCCGCGGCGTGTTTGGGGCGCGTTTGCGACGACGCGGTCCCCCCCCCCCCCGACCGAAGCGCGGCCCCCAAGGAGCGGACTCGCTGCCCCCATGTCTGGAGCAGTTCAGACTGTCCCCAGGGCTGAGCTGCTTGCCCTCGCCCTGGCCCTCGAGCACACCCAGGGCCCCTCAGCGTACGCGTGCGATTGCAAGCTTGTTGTGGACGGCTGGAAAGCGGGCCGTCCTTAGCGGCCCGCGGGCCGCAATTCCGATTTGTGTGTCCGAATCCGCCTGGCGGCTGATCGCCGCGGGCCTGGAGTGGTGGAGGTGCTCTGGGACCCATCCCATCTCGAAGAGGAGCCAGAGCGCATCTCGTCCCCGTTTCAACGCTTCCTGTCTCAGGGCAACGCTGTTGCTGACGTCTGGGTGGGGTGGGTGGCGAAGCGGGGGTGGGATATGGTTGTTGCTCTGCCAGTGCCGCAGACGGACAGGCACGATGTCGTAGCTTCCTCGGTCCGTCTGCGTGCGAGGCGAGCGATGATTGATACCTTAGTCGTTGCACCTTGGAATGCGGATCGTCCTGCCAAGGTCCGAGCCAAGCCTTTGGCCAAGCTGCCGGCCGCCCTAGCCAGCACCCCCCGTCGCTAACAGAAGCTGAGCCAGGATTAGTTTTTTGTGTTGGCTGCCGTGAGCATGTGCATCCAGCCGACCTGACAGAGTTTGCGGGTTCGCCGTGCGGTGCCGTGTCTTCGTCTCCCCCTGTCGCCACGGCGGACGCGGCTCCTCTCACTGGTTCGGTGCCCGCCCCTGGCGGTGCGCCTGGTGCGGCCGATTGTCGGGGCGCCGTGCAGTGCCGTGTCGGCTGCCCGCAGTGGCGTGCCGTCGGTGCGGTCTCTTGGCCTGGCCCCTTTTGCTGGGCGGTTCACGGGCGTTGGTATCCCTCCTTGCCAGCAGTGTGTTTCGAGGGGGCCCCCAAGGAGGGGACCCCCCCAGGAAGGGGGCGGGGACCGAAGGCTCCGCTTCGCTTCGCTCGCAGCTCGATGTCCCGTTGGACGAAGCTGTTCGCGCGGCCGCGGCCGCGCGCGCGCGCGCCCGAGGCGCGCGGAGGGGGCCACCCCCCCGACACGGGTGGAGGAGGAGGAGGAGGAGGAGGAGGAGGAGGAGGAGGAGGAGGAGGAGGAGGAGGAGGGGACCCCCCCAGGAAGGGGGCGGGGACCGAAGGCTCCTCCTCTGAGTAGCCACCGTGGATGTGGCCCTCATCCGCATTCCTGCATGCCTCCCCCCCGGGGGCGTCCGACATGGCACGGGCAGGTGTTCCTGCTGCTCCAGGGCCGGACGGTAGCCGCCCCTCCTCCTCCTCCCCCTCCTCCTCCTCCTCCTCCTCCTCCTCCTCCTCCTCCTCCTCCTCCTCCTCCTCCTCCTCCTCCTCCTCCTCCTCCTCCCTCCTCCTCTCCTCCTCCTCCTCCTCCTCCTCCTCCTCCTCCTACTCCTACTCCTACTCCTACTGCTCCTCCTCCTCTCCTCCTCCTCCTCCTGCTCCTCTTCCTGCCTCCTTCCTCCTCCTCGTCCTCGTTCTCTTCCTTCTCCTCCCCCCCCTCCCTCCTCCTCCTCCTCCTCCTCCTCCTCCTCTTCCTCCCCCTCCTCGTGCTCATCCTCCCCCTTCCTCCTGCATAGTATCCCTCCTCCCTCCTCCTTTTTGCTCCTACTCCTCCTCGTCCTCCTTGTCATCCTCCCCCCCCCGGGGCGTCCGACATGACACGGGCATTTGATCCTGCATTTCCAGGGTGCTCTGCGCGCTCCGCCGCTGCGCTCGCCCGGCAGCGCAGAGACAGGCTTTATCGGGCCTTCGTAGACGTTTTGGCGGCTGCGCAGGTGCCGCCGATGATCCCGACCATTCCAGGCCTCCCAGGCGAGGTCCGAGTAGATGGGGTCGGAGGATCGCGCCGCATAGCCGATGCATCCGCGATGCGGCTCGATGTGGAGCCCGATATTCTGTTCGCCGGCGTCACCCATGTATCGCCGACGTCGCCGATGAATCGCAGATGCATCGCCGATGCATCGGTGGTGCATCGATTCATGTCGCAGTAGTCGCACCGCCGTGGTCCATCAGCGTTGGAGCTTGACGCAACAGGTCAGGAAGCAGTCTCGTTTGATGTCTGGCACGCGCCCAATGATGGTTTGGGTCCCCTTCCTCTCTGAAATAAGAACATGGCCTCCTTGGTCTAGTGCCTTGATTCAAACTCGGCAGGGATCTGAACATAGATCGTACCGTTCTAAGAGTATCTGAGTATTTTAGCTTGTGCCAGACGTGATTCAAAATGTAAGTCCTTGTGTGTGACCGACGCGTGGGCAAGGCGCAAGGAACTCAGCAGACAATGCTTTCCGTTCGAGCGCCTCCATACCAGATTCCTGTATTATTCGCCGCTCCTATCGTCTCCTGGCTGGGGAGGGGCCGGCTCGGAAAGACGTGGCATCAAAGAAGGCGCAGACGATCAGTTTTCGGAGAATTGAAAATTCGAACCGACGGGTACATGCTCGTGAGCAGTCCCGTCCGCTCAGGGGCAGCGATAGGGCAGCGATAGGCTCAGGGGGGAATGCATCGACCCCCAATCGCCCATTCATCGCCGATAGGGGCCTGATGGCACCCCCCACCCAGCAACGTGCGGATTCGCTACTGGAGGTCTATCGCCGATATGTATATATAAGTATTATTTATGTGTATATATGTATATATGCGATGCATCGCCGATTCCAGTTCGATGCTGCCCCCCCGCTGAGCTCGTCTGCCCCCCCGTATCGTTGCCCCTCAGATTCCGCAAGCCCGATCCAGACCTGCCAGTGCCTTGCGCGCAGCGGTCAGAGGTGGTGGAGAAGGTGGAGGAGGAGGAAGATGAAGAGGAGCAATAAGAAAGAGGAAGGATGAAGGAAGAGAAGGAGGAATGAGGAGGAGGAGTATGAGGATGACGGGTTAAGGAGAAGGGTGTAGGATGAAGGGGGAACGGAGGAATGAGGAGTAGGGGACAGATGGAGTAAGAGGAGGAGTAGGAGGGAGGAGGAAGGAGGAGGAAGGATGGAGGAGGAGGAAGGCTGGAGGAAGGAGGGGGGCGGGGGAGGAGGAGGAGGAGGAGGAGGAGGAGGAGGAGGAGGAGGGGGAGGAGGAGGAGGAGGAGGAGGAGGAGGAGGAGGAGGGAGGAGGAGGAGGAGGAGGAGGCGGAGGAGGAGGAGGAGGAGGAGGAGGAAGAAGAAGAAGCAGGAGGAGGAGGAAGGAGGAGGAGGATGGAAGGAAGGAGGAATGAGGGAGGCGCAGCGGTCGAAGGACCGACATAGCGCTCCTCCGGTGCGGGGCGCCGACCTCGCGCGATCGCCCCTTGCCTGGCCGGGCGCTGACATTGTTGCCCCGCCTTGGCCCCCTGGCTAAGCGCCCCCTTCAGACCATTGGCAAAGCCAGAGCTCGAAGAAGAAAAAACGGCATAAACATAAATGTTTGACGGTCCGATTCTTGGATCTGTGCTGGACCCCCCTCCCTGGCGCACGGAGCGCGCCAGGGGCGGCACCAGAGGCGCCGCTAGGGTGGTCCCAGCGCAGATCCAAGAACTCCGCGCAGAACGTCGAAAGTTGATGTTTATGCTGTTGCTTTGCTCGTCTAATAACAGGCCCAGCCCGGCACCCCATCATATCAGCATCTGGCCGCCTAGCCGGCCAAAGCGCCTGTTTGACCCCTGTTTGACCCCCCAAAACCAAGGCAGGGGGATAGCTCGGCGCTTCCCGTGCTGGACATCGGGGGTTTCTTAGTGTCGGAGGCCCTGAAGCGGTGTGGTGACCGCACCGTGTATTCTCGGATGTTTTCGTGGCTTCCTGGAGACCTTCTCGCCTTGGGATGCTTTCCAGCAGCTGCGCCTCGCCGAGGACTTTCCGGGGCTGCCTGGATTGCCCCGAACGGCCTCCAGAGACCCGAGGAAGGGCCCGGAAAAACCGAACGTTCGGAGGAGGGCCGGAGTGGTGAGTCAGTGGGAATCCCGGGTCACCGCACGATGTTGGGCCTCCGGTCGTTCGCCGAGGACGTCTCGGGCGACGGGGTCCTCCGAGGTGCCAAGGCCGCGCGGTGACAGACCGCGCGGTGAGGTCGTGGGAGAAGCCGAGGTCACCTCTCGCAATCTGTCACCACGGTTTTGGGGCCCCCGAGTGGGGTCCGACAGGGGCCTGAAAGACCCCCAAGGGGGTTCTCCACAGGGCTGCAGGGAAGGTGTCCACAAGGAGCCCAGCAAAGCCCCCCATGGGGCCCCCAAGGTTCACGAATGCCCGCCTTTCTTCCCCCCCGTCGCCTGCCCTGGCCCCCACGAAGCCACGTACAGGATGAGAGGGCACGCGCTCGCATCAACGCCAATCGAAGAGTAAGAGGAAGCAGAAGACAATACGCAGAATCAGGCCTAAGCTTTCGGGGGTACGCGCAGATCTCCTGGATCTTAGCGCTGGACCCACCCACCCCTCCATGGCGCGCGAAGCATGCAAGGGGCGGCGCTGGAGACGCCGCCAGGACGGTCCAGCGCCGGTTCAAGAGGTCCGCGCGGACCTTCGAAATGTCTTGGGACGCTACAGAGCTTGGCTTTGCAGAACAACGGGTAGCCAGGCTTGCGCGGCGTCAATATTCCACCTCCTGTGCCGCCTCACGTCTGAGCCCTCCTGGGCAGCTCCTGGGGCGTCTTGGGGGGCAGTTTGAAGCTGTGCTACGCTCTCTGGGGCCTGTTCTGGACCGTCCTGGGGCCCTCGTTGGCCGTCTTAGTGGGCTCGTGAGGGCCTCTTGGGTCATCGTGGTGCGATCTTGGAAGGACCTGGAGCCGTGTGCGGCCGTTATGAGCCCGCCATGGGACATTGTTTCACCATTGGCGGCGCCCCGGCGCTGACCTGCAGTGCCCCCGCGGCACCTCGGCTGCAGGCCGCTTGCACGCTGGGCCGCCCGCCGCCCCCGGCCCCTGCAGCTCCTCCGCTGCCCCCGCGGGGAGGCCTGCACCCGGGCGACCTGGACGGCGGCAAGGCGATATCCCTCGCTCGCGCCATCAAGGACACGAGCGGGAACCTCGGCGAGTGGATGGATCGATTTCAAGGGAGGAAAAGCCACCCCGACCCCGACAATTGGCGTTTACTAAACGACCCTGGGCGTTTACTAAACGGCCCTGCCCTGTTTGATTCTTTCTTCGGGTGCGTTTACTAAACGGCTTCGCTTGTCGGGGTGGTTATTCTTGGGGTGGATTTTCTGCCCTCCACGATTGCCCGTGAGAGTGACACTTCGCCAGAGTGACCCTTGGTGCGGGCCCATTGGGGTCCCCCGATCGCCGAACGCAATTGCGATAGTAGCGTCTTGCGCGCTCGGGTTCGGTCCCCCCGCGGCCCCCAGCAAGCCGCGCACAAAAGGTCACTCTTATTCAGGGTCACTCTTGCGTCTAGTCGAGTGACAGCATTTCGGGCGTCGGGGTTTCCCGAACTGGCCATATGATTCAACATGAAGACGTCTCGTGTTTTTGTTCCCGAGTGGGCGCAGCTATCTCGGGCGGACTCTCAAGCGGGACGATGAGGTTGAGACGGGCACAAGCAACATCTTTTCTGCGAGCCTTTCGACCTTTCGAGCGAACAAGGCTACACCATCTGTTCGGTGTTCGATCACGGACCCCTTGTTACACGCGATCGCCCAGCTCTCGCGCCGAAGACGGCCAGAAGCCGCCGAAGACTTCCAGAAGCCGTCGGAGACCGCTAGAAGACCGTCTGAAGACCGCCGAAGGTTGCCCAACCCTGAGATCCGACGACGCAAAAAATCACAACATTGCGAAAATCACAACCAGAGCCCCTGACACAATCTTTTTGCGTCACTTTTCGAGCTGGACCGATCTGTGAGGGTCCCGGGGCTCGAAACCAGGTGAAAATGCTTGGCTCGAAAAGAGTGGGACGTTAGGATCTCAGGGGAGGCCCATGGTCCATGGGTGCCAAGAGGCCCTGGCGAATACGGAGAACCTGGCAGCCCAAACAGCCGAAAACCGTATTTGGGATCCACGGCCAGCTGTGAGGTTTGAGTCTAAATGCGTACGTCCTTTTGAACCCAATGGGCATCTCACTAGACTCCCTTCACCCGAAGGCCACCAGTACGGGTCATAACCATTCTGGCTCAAAACCCATATCTATTCCCATTTCGCATTACTTAATACCATCCTTCCTGTGCAGATAGAGCTGGTGTTATCCTTGCTGTGCTGATAGAGCTGGTGTTATAGCTCTTCGCACTGGCTGGCACGGTGCTGGCCGGTGGCAAAACAGTTTCTCGCCATTTTCGTTCCCATCGTTGTCGCCTGTGGGGCGACAGCGGTAGCGGAGCTGTGAGCAGCTCTGTTCTGAGAATCTAGTGCCATTTCTGGCACCAGAAAGGAGCCAATCTTCGGTGAGTACGGTGGCGGCAGTTCCCAAGCAGCAAAAGGGTCTTTCCATTTCCGATGACGACGCAGAGAGCGTGGTACGCAACATCCTCAGCCCCAGCCCTGTGTTGGAGGCAACGCGAAGTTCCCAGCCTAGCTCGAAGTTTGAATCCAGCACACAGGTGTCCAGAGAGACCCAGCGGAGTCCGACAGAGGCTCAGTCAGTTCCAAGCTGGTCGATCCCGTTGGACCCCTGGAGTTCATGGTGGAGTGGGAATTGCATTGGTTCTCATGCGGCGCAAGCCAGAGCAGGTCCAAGTTCTGGCGCGCAGGGGCCCGGGACTGAGGCGTTCCAAGGCTGTTCGCAGCGATGGCAAGGAGGTACCTGGAGCAAATCGGGCACACCTCGCGACGAGTCCTACGATTACGTGCGCCCCTCACGTTCACCATCCTCGGCGTCCTGGGCGCCAGCGACGGCATGGAGCGACACGCTCGGCTGGCACTGGGATCAGTACGACGGATACTAAGACGGCTGGCCGGAACAATCTGGCTCATGGAGTGGGGTGGACTTGGAACACCCCGATTCAGAAGCAGAAGAAATGCAAGCCCAATCGCGATCAGCGCTACTCCGACGGAAACGATGATCGTTAGCGTTTTGGCGGCGAGGATTTTGCAGATCTAGAGAAGTGGACCGGCTGGGCAGACTATCGCATGTGCCGCCGCAAGGTGCACAGATGGCGTCCTTTGACCGACGCGCCAAGGTGATAGCAAGTACATCGTCTCTTTCGATCTCTTGACCGAGATCACCAACGCAAGCTCGAGGACATCGACGACTACGGTAATTAGGTTCGCGTCATGTCGGCCAGCGGCGACCCCGACGCCAGCGTTCAAGGTTGAACGCCGTTGGCGGCCCAGGATCGGTCGATGTTGAAAGAGAGATCTGACGCTTTGGAAACGGTCGAGCGTTCAAGGTTGCACGGTCCCCACGGTGTCAGAAACCAACGCTGAAGTCGGCATGACACGAACCTGCCGCACACGTCGACCAGATCCCAGGGTTCCGACGAGATTATCTCACGTCCGGGCCTCATGTCGGGAGAGACGCGCGGAGATGAGCAAATAGCTGGAGAATGTTTGCTGAATTACGCTCGCAAGCAGGGTGAGAACCTCATGGCATATTGCGGGAGACTCGATTCCAGTTCCGACGGGGAAGACACCCAGGGTCTGGATTTCCCGGACGTGGGGGACCTCGCGTTCTTCCAGGAGGGAGTGCACCTGGACGAAAGCCCGGCGCACATGGTGAAAGTCTTCGTGAAGGACCACTCGTACTTCGCAGCCCGATAGGGAGTGCGGGACACGGACATCACGCGCCGCGAGCACTGTCGAATTCGCGGCAGGACGCGCGCCGCATTGGGCCCTGGAGCAGGTTCGGAGGGGCCCTCAGTCCGCTCCTGCGCGGCAGGTCGACTGTGTTGACGACTCTTTGGCGGACTATTCGGACGTTCCGTCGTTGGACACCAGTGGAGAAACACATGCGCAGACTTTCCTAGAGCCGACCAACGTCGGGGAAGACGACGCTCAGGCCGCCCTGGCGGCCGCCACTCAGGATCGTTGCAAGACATGGATGCAAAATCGCGATGTGATGAGACAATTCAGGGTGGACCAAGTACCACGATCGATCAGGCACGGTTTGCGGCAACGACGGACGCGGCAAGGCTCGCAAGTCCGGCCACGGAACAGCGGGCGGCAACTTTTTCGCCAGCGCAGGAATCTCATCCTTCTAGGAGAACTGATTGAACGCACCCGTTGTAGGCATTGTCACCAGAAGGGTCGCCGGTCTCGCGGGCGCCCGCGGGGGACCGCCCAAGAGCCAGAGTAGAAAGGATGCAAAATGTGGGAGCGATTCTACAAGCTTGATTCCTATGCGCGCGAAAGCCATAGGCCGGCAGGACTCCTCTACGCTTGACGACCCGCCCCCCCGACTTAGCTATGCAGTAGTTTTGCTTGGTTAGGTCCAGGAGCTAGGTTTGCGCGGGAGTCCTGCGTTGGACCCCTGTGTTCATGGCGGTTCCAGAAGTGACGCCGGCTCCAGTCCGCTCGCTGCCCCTCACCGTCTGCCTGCCGCTCGCCAATCGCTGCCGCCCGCTGGGCCCCCCTCCTGCCAGTGCACCTTTGGCGCCACTGCCCGCTGTTCCCCGCCACTGGCAATCTTCCGCTATTTAGCCGGCGCGCACGCGCCCGTGGATCCGGCGGACGGCTAGGGGCCATACCGAGTCCGCGACGACCGAACAGTGCGTGTGTGTAGATATTCGTTTTTGGTGACTACATCACGAGTGCCTTCACGCTCTGTTCGCGCCCTTGTCATTGTATATGCCTTCGGCCCTTCGGCCGCTGCCACCTGCGGTTGTGTGTGTGTGTGTCCCCCGCCGTTTGCGCGCGTCGCGTGCGCTTGAGCGGTCTTTCTCTCACCTTGCGGTCTGTCGGCGTCTTGTGGCAGTTTGGCTGCACTGGTCGTCCCCGCTCGCGGGCGCTGACACATCGTCTCGCCCACCACCAACGCCTGTGCGGCCTTCGGCGCGGCCGATCCAAGAGGATCCCAGCTCAAAGGGCCCAGCCGCGCGCACCCGTCCCGCACTGCTCGCTCGACGTTGCCCCTCGTCGCTGCGCGCGAGGCCGCGACCGCCAAGAAGTGTGCGTGTGTGTGTGGTGTTGTGTTGCGTTGTGGTGTGGTGTGGTGTGGTGTGGCGTGGCGTGGCGTGGCGTGGTGTGGTATGCTGTGGTGTGTTGTGTTGTGTTGTTGCGGTGTGGTATGGTGTGTTGCGTTGTGATGTGGTGTGGTGTTTTGTGTTGGGTCGTGGGTGGGTGGGTGGATGGGTGGGTGTGTGGGTGTGTGTGGGGGTGTGGGGGTGTGTGGGGGTGTGTGGGGGTGTGTCGGTGTGTGTGTGTGCGTGCGTGCGTGCATGCGTGCGTGTGTGTGTGTGTGTTGTGGTGTGGGATGGGGTGGGGTGGGGCGGGGCGAGGTGGGGTGGGGTCAAGTTAGCCAGCTCGAGCGAACCAGAGGGCTCCGTCCACTCCCACCCTCCTTCCCACAACATAAGAAGCAAGCGCGTCGCGTCTGAGCTGCGTCCTATTTCTGCCGCGGGTTGAACAACATCGGCGAAAAAACAAAACCACGCGCGATGTGCGCCGCGCCCCGCTCCGGCCTCTCATGTTGCAACGTCGGCGACAATATGTCCAGCGCGCGGAGTGCGCCGCGTCTCATTCCAGCCGCGCGCGATGCGCCGCCATCGCTCCTGCCGCGCATGGAGGACGGGAAGGAGGAGGAGGAGGAGGAGGAGGAGGAGGAGGAGGAGGAGGAGGAGGAGGAGGAGGAGGAGGAGGAGGGGGGGGAGGGGGAGGGAAGGAGGAACCGAGGAGGAAGAGAGGACTGACTCTTGGGAATTCGCGGGGCGTTCCATTCCCGCTACGCGATTCGCAACGCCGACGATGAGGAAGTACATGTTGACAAGAAAAACGTCGACGTTGCGGTGTTTTTTGACAGGTACGACGGAGGGTCCCACGTAGGGTTGGCCAGGCGTCCGCGCGCGATGCGCGCTGTGTCCCATTCCTGCGACAATTTTCGCAGCGTCACCGACAAGAAAGTCCATGCTGACGAGAAAACAGTTGACTGTGTATCGTTTTTTGGAGGGTAGAACGCGACCACCTGCGTAGGGTTACCCACGCGATGTTCATTCCGTCCCATTCTTGCTACACTTTTGCGCAACCCGACGGCACGCTGGC
>CAUYUJ010016505.1:511904-639404 GCA_963575745.1 Prorocentrum cordatum | reverse complement strand
CGGTTTCTCTACTGGGGGCCTGCCGCCGATCTCTCGGCGACGCATCGCCGATTCCAGGACGATGTCTCCCCCCCCTCAGCCAGTCCCCCGTGTATCGTTTCCCCTCCTCTTCTCGGCGGCGCGCACGCGAGCGACGGCAGAAAACGGGGCCTTCCTCGGCGACACTGGCGCGAACGTCGCCCGGATATGGTCTCGAGCACGCGCCCCCGTTGCTGGTGTGGCGTGCCGCCCTGGCGGCCCACGTGAGCCACCGCGTTAAGGAGGCCACGTCGTCCTGCGCACACGCCGGTCGTCGAAAGTGGGTATATTCTTGCATTCCCAGATCCACTTCCAGCGCCGTCCTGCTTCAAGAACCGACGTGCTTTTGCTGTGTCTTGTGTTTCTCTCTACTCGATCCGCCTTCTTGCTTGATGTTTTCACCTACTATATCTACTGGAGAAATCCTGGGGAGGCTTGTCCAAGAAGGGTGCTTGGGCGGGTTGTCAAGATTCTCGCGGGGTTGTCCAAGGGGTTGTCCAGGCCGCGTTGTCTTGCCAGCACGTGCACATGCCAGCACGTACACATGCCATTATTGTTATACGTGGTGTTCTCGCCTCAGCGCCGGCCACATCCCCAAGTGGGTATTGTGCTGCCGCTCCAGCGCCAGCCACAATCACATACAGGGGCGCTTCTGGTACGCACCTTGGAGGGTTGTCCGGGGATTTTTGATGGATAAAATTATTCCATTGAACATAACACTCTTCCGACCGACGCGTAGGACCCGGTCCATCTCGTCGCTCACAAGGGGATGGCGCGAGGGGGACGGGCATCGGGCTTCTGTAGAGGTCCTCCTGGCGCCGAGGGGGGCTTCTGCGCAGCTTCCGGGCCGCTCTGATAAGGGCCCGCGCCTTCTCGGGTTTGGCATCGCTCGGACGTGTGCATTTTCCGGGGAAGCGTTTTTGTTGACGAGCGTGTCCTGGATTTTGACCGTCGGGATTTCGTGGAATGTTTCCAGCGGGAGCTCGCGTCAAGTTTCAGATTTAGTCTCGTCATTTTCATGATGGTCTTGGCCGTCGTGTTTTGTCTCGCCTGGCTAGGAGACTCCCTCCCAAGAGTTGGCAGCGCTTCCCGCCAGGGCACTGATGTATACTGACGCGGGTCCCCGCACATCGGGGCGCGCCCAGATTCGCAGAGGCGAGGCCGAAGTCAAAGTTCTGCGGAGCTTCCGGGCCGTTCTGAAAAAAAGCACCTCTCTCTCTCGGACGTGCGCAGTTTGGTTTCCGTTGCGAGACCCATCGAGGAGCCTGCCGGGTCCTCGTCCGAGGAGGAGCCGAGACGTGCACGGGGAGTGGACGCCCGAGCGGCGGCGAGCGGAAGGCCGCCCCCCTCGCGCCACCCCTTCGTCGGGCAGGCTCAGGGCGGGGGCGTCGCTCCCGAGCGCCGCAGAAAGCTTCCAGGGCATGCCAGAGCGCTCTGGAGCGGCCGCGGCGCCCGATGCGTCCTCCAGAACCGCTGGGTCTCAGAGATGCCCAGATTGCATCCCTGCCCGACGTTGGCGTGCTGGCCCCGTTTTGCTGAGAAGGGCCCCCGCCGTCTCAGAAAGCCCCGCCCCTCGTGCGCGCCGCCGCTCTTCCTCGTTCCCACTCCGGCTTTTTGCTGGCACGCGTGTTCCTCTCCTGCCTCACCGAGCGCGTTCCACTACTCGCAAAGTGCCTCCTCGCAAACCTTCGACAAGCATGTCCTCCTTTACGCGATGGATCGCGAATCTCCCGCGGCGGATCCAGGCCATTTGCGAGTAGTTCCTTTTGCGAGTAGTGGAATGCGCTTGTCTACTGCCTTTTCGGGGTCGTTGACCCGCGAGATCCTGGCGCCGCAGCTCTCTCGCTCACGCCCCTGGCTCCGGCTCCTGCACCCCCGCGAGTTCCCGTTCGCTCGCGGGCTCTCTGGGGGAGGAAAAGATGCCGACGCTGCTGATCGTCCCAGGGAGCCCTGAGATCTTGACGTCTCTAGGGGCCACCTGGGGCTCTGGTCGTGATCCTGGACGATGCTGCAGTTTTGTCGGAGACGTCGGATTTGACGGGGGACATCATGGCTGGGGCCATGAACTCTCCCAGACCAGATTGTGAAGGCCTTGCGGCCCGTGCCGCCGACCCTGAAGACGACGACGATGACGACGAGGAGGAGGAGGCGGCCCGCAGCTGTGCAGAGTGGCACTTATTTCGCAGGACAGTCGCGACCATGAGTTGTATAGATATCTTGCTATGATCAGTGATTCGATCAAGTCCGTTTCCGATCGCCAAGATTCGAGCGAACAGATGATGCAACGCATGATGACTGGCCGCAACATTCACGCTTTGCATCTCCAAAGTTTGGTCGCACAAAATGGTGGTGTATACTGTGCAAAGGCTACTGGAGTTGATCCGCGTGTCGTCGCACCAGCAATGCCCAACCCTGACCAACAGAGTGCGGCGTTTCATCCGCCTGGACAGCATGGGAGCGTGCAACCAGCTGTCCACAAGGCAAACCAGCAGCACAAGCAGCCGTCCACGTTCCAGAGCATGGCCAGCGGCATGGATCACCAGCAGCATGCGCAGACAAAGCACATGGGCCCATGTCGGCAGGCAGATTCCATCCCGTCAACACCAGCTACATGTGCCAGCCAGCCGCCACAGCCACCACCACCTCCACCGCCACCGCCGATGGCAGAGCTGACACAGGCGACGGCCCCCACACCAATCGGCGGCACGGAGACACCCATATCAAGGAAGCAGCAGATCGCAGCGACGCACATTGCAGCCACCCCACCTGCGCGCCTTGGATTCGGCACGCCAGAAGCATATCAGATGAAGGTCCCAGGATCGCCGCTCAGGGACGCGCCCGCAGTTTCGCCTTTCCAGAAGATGCAGGGTGTGAAGCAGGAGGAGAACCCATCATTCTTGTCACCTACACTGCTGGCGCCGACACAGCCCCTAAGCCAAGAGGAGACGTTTCCTGGCCCCAAGCACCTGTTCGAACACGTCCAGCAGGAGCTGATCGAGCTCAGCCAGCACAACATCCCGAACACCCAGCCGACACAGCCATCGCAGACCCAGCACGACTTGCACCCGCCGCTCTGGGCGGCAGGACTGTCGAAATCGGGCGAGGCTTTGAATAACCCGCAGTTCAGCAGCAGCCGCCGGGTGCAGAAACAAAACCAGCAGAGCTTGCTACGACGACGGAGTGCAAACGCTTGAGAGAGGACACCACAGACACATCGCCACCGAGGGAGAGGGAACCCAGCCAAGAGACTGGGCTGGACGAAGGGAAAGTTGTATTTCAATTGGACGAGGTCGACGTTTCCAAGGCCACAGGAACCCCGACCATCCTTTTCCTCCGCCAGCGCTTGAAGGGCCAACAGCCACCAATGCCGCCCCCCACGGGCCCCCCCCTATGCTCCCATGGGCCCCGCCGGCCAGGCAAACCATTAGCCTCGAGCTTGTAGCGCCACCACGTGTTAAAGACATTTGTCAGGGCACATACGATCCTTTCCAGGAACCTCAGCAGGACCTATCATCACCATGTTCCGGTATAAAATGCTGACCGCTTGTCCGCAGTATTGGAAGATTTTTGGAATTGGTTTGTACCCAGGACACCGATGGCATCAAGCTGCTGCACCCGATGGCCAGTTTTGTGATTAGCACCGCGAAGCATTCAGTGCAACGAGCTGTAAAGCTGCACGTGTACTGCGATGCCTCATTCAGAGGCAACGTTGCCGACAGCGCCTGGGTTTTCGTCGCCGCAGCAGTTGGCATGGATGGCGAAGTTTGCCACCTAGGCAATGCAAAATATCGGCGGCTGTCTCAGTCAACCTCACCTTTGAAGATGACGAGATCACCAGTTCCACAATCGAAATGATAGGTAGGTATTAAACGGTCAGCGTTCTGGTTTCTAGCAGATGATGGCCCCCAGCTTGAAACATCGCGGTCGGCACGATCGAGCATGGGCATCTTCTGCAACAGTGAGTCGGCAGTAAATTTTGCCCTAGGAATGATTGCTCCTCACTCCAATGCTCTCTTCGCAAACCTCACCTGCGCAGTATATCAATGGGCTCGTCGTCGGTGTGGGATGAAGTTGTGGCACGCCGAAGTCATTGGCAAAATCCATGGAAAAGTTTGCAGATTCGGTCGCTAAAGACGTCGAGGTCATCGGTTCAGGTCCTCCCGGGGCCTTCCAACGAGCTCATGATCGAGCCCGAGACTGGAAGCGGTTAGTACAGACCCCTCACGACCAACGCGCGGAATGCCCAATCGACCCCGACCAGCAGTGGAAAAGAGGCCCCTGGCCCCAGTGCAGTGACAAGCCCTCCGGCGAAGCTTTCGTCATCTACAACCCCAAGCACTTCATCCGCGCGTGCGCAGAGGTAACCCCATGCAATGCACAAACAGCACGGGACGCAGAAGCGACCAGGGCGAAACCCATGACAGTCGCAGGCGAGAGCATTCGACAGCAATTTCGGGAGGCGAACATCATCATCGCAAACATCCAGAGGAGCAGGACCCCCGAGGGCATTCGAGACTCCATGGGATACATCGCATTCTCGGCTGGCTGTTCTAAAGACAAGAATCTCGGGACTGAGCTGCGGGTCTCCAGAGAGCTCCAGCAGCGCGGCGCCAAGAACGAGACCCCCCCTGCACTTCGAACGCAAACGTGTCGCATCGGTGCACTAGTCGCCTCGCCAACTCGCCGCGCTCTGTCAGGCGACCGCGACCACTTGCGCTACGATGGTCGCGCATGCGTCGCACGATGGAACGGGGCGCGCGCGTCAGCGAAGAGAAGGCCGGCGGCGGCAGTTCTGCGAGGCGACGATTCGGTGGAATGCGCAGTTGCCTGTTCTCGACGTCAACGCAAGAGTCGGCGACGCCGCTCCGCGCGCGATCGGCCCCCGTGGATTTCGAAAGAACGAGGGCCAGTCGTTCGCGCTATTGCGTGGTTATTTCCTAGACACGGGCAGATGCGCGGTGAACGCCCTGCCCCCCTCCTCCGATGGGATCGCGCGGATGGCCCCCTCCAACCAGGCGCCCCGCAGACTCGACTACGTCGTCGTCTCTGGCGCGCTGATTGACGCGTTCGTTGAGCACGACGCTATCATACATGTAGACACAGACGCAGAATCTAAAAATCACGGGCTAGCGCTCGCCCCACTTGAGTCGCCATCACAAGGAAGGAGGTCCTACAGCAGGCCAGTGCGACACCGAGGCCCCCCCGAGGAAATGCCCAGCCGACAGTTCGACATCATGGTCTTCAGGTTACTGGAGGCAGCCCCCCCTGCGCCCCCACCCTGCCCGAAGGCCCCCATATAAGCCGCGCGTCTCCCAGGGCCCGGCTGCAGCCATGGGGCCCAGGCGCCATGCGAGACAGACGCCGCGACTATGGCGCCGCCGTGACTCCGCGGCGACGCGGAAGTCGGTAGTCGCACAAGTATGCCCAGGTTGTCCCGAAGGACCCGCGGACTTTGCTCGGTGGCATTGCGCCAGTCAGCTGCGCGAAACTCTCGAGAACAAATGCGCAGGCCTCTCCAGTATATGTCAAGATGTTGCAGCATCGCGCGACTTTCTCCCCGGCCCCCCAAAAAAGTCGCGCGCGAGCCCGCGCGCCTTGCGACGGAGGACCTCTTGGGTCACGCGGCTGCAGAATTGCGGCGCGCCCGTCACACCCGCGACGCAAAGAATGGTCATCGCGCATGCATTGCAGAAGGTCGGAGGGAGAAAATGACGCACGCAGCAACGGGCCCGCCAACCAGATTGGACAAGAATGAAGAGGTGACCAAAAAAAACATGGAACATCGATCTACAGCTCTCACAATCCACTTTGTCGACGTAGAAAAAAAGGGCCCCCATGTCCTCGGGGGGGCTCCAGGATAATCACAATCGCAACCCACTGGGCACGCAGAACGCTTGCACGCGGGACATGGATCTGATGTCGTCACATCGCGAGCTTCTTTACATGACCATACCCAGTGGTTCCTAGAAAGCATCTGGGCCAGACGGAGTCTCCTTTGCTCAAGCATGTGTGGCTCGAGTTCTTTTTGAGGCACTCAGTCAGTTACCCCTCGGCTGTGCCAATTCTTTGCGCTTGCTTGAGGGCCTCTACCGAGGCCAACGGAGGGGCCAGGCTCTTTCCCCAGTCCACGGCACCCAGCGGCGACGCAGCACCCCCGGAAGGCAAGTGGACCTGTTCCAGTTGCGGTTGCAGGAAGAACCTGCTGAAGTGGTGGCGCTGTGAGGTCTCGCCCAAGGACGTTCGGCCCGCCCACGGCAGCTGGGCGCGGGGGCCGCCGCCAGGGACATGGGCTGGATCATCTCGCACGGACTGGCGGGGCAAGGCATGGTCAGGGTCATGCGATGGCACGGGTGATTCCAGCGCGGTCGCACTGCTACCTTCTCTCGGTCTTCTTGTCCGCCCTGGCGCTCAATTCGCGGGGCCAGGCGCTGGGCGGCCCCGCGCCGACCCGAGCTGCACCGCCACTGTGGGGGAGCTGCAGCAGACGGCCCACCTCCTCACCCGCCTTGGCGACACGGCGGGCGCCAAGTCGTACGAAATCTTTCTGGACAGCCGGCGCGCCGCGACTTCGACCCCCTAGCCCCCCCCCCCCCCCCCTGTCCAGCAGCTCGAATCCAAGTTGGAGCGCGCTGCCGGCCACTACGAGAAGCTGGAGTCGCAACTCAACCAGCAGCGTGAGCGGGTCGCCCAGTTCTGCGGTGAACTGTCGAAAGCGGAGGAGGAGCACACCTCTCTGGTCAAGCAGTTGCACCGCTCTGTCGCGCCAGCTGGAGAACCCAAGCAAGCTCCTCAAGCCTTTCGAGATCAGCATTGACGATATTATCGCAGGCTCCCGATCAGTTTGGGCCTGCTTGGACAAGTGGAGGACTCTGAAGACGAAGTCGACCCTGGCACTCAGCAGGAAGCTGCCAAGCGCATGGAGACGCTGCAGGCGCACATCCGTGAGCAGGTCAAAAAGCTCTTCGGCGACGCAGCTGCAGCGGCTAAGGATGCCAAGGAGTCCCACTCCAGATTGACACCACGTCTACAAAAGAAACGCCGTCGTATTGTCGACGGAGAAGCAGTGCCACCCGGCGCCGATGCCCCGCCAGCAGCTGCCGCCGCAGCTGCTCCGACGCCAGAAGGAGAGCCCGCAGGGGGCCCCGGCCCCGCCGAGCCCCCCGCGGCTGTCGACGATGAAGTGGCAGCTCGGAAGGCGACTCGCGAGGCCGCAGCCGCGATTCTTCCGCAGCCGCCGCCCAATCAATCCCCCCCCTGCAGCTGAGCAGGAAGCCGCTGCATGGGGGGGCCTGTTACCAAGTAATGATTTGCAGGCCCCCCCAGTAGGGGCCCCGAAGTTTTGGCAGCGAGCGCAGTGGTTCCAGTCTCCGGCGTCCTCCATCTTGAGGCCCTTTTTCAAGGGCACTGGGTTCAGGTCCCCCGCCCCGTCTCCTGACTCTCCTCGCCCCCCCCCTGGATGGCCCTGTCGACTCGGCGGCCCTGGTTGTGGCAACGAACGCTGTCTCGGGGTGGGGACCGGGGAAAATTTGAATGTCCACGTCCGCTCACGTCATTCTGATGCAAGAGCATCATCTCGTTTATGACCGTGTCAACGAGGCCAGCCAATGGGCCTCCCGCAGAGGGTGGCGGCCCCTCTGGGGCCCTGCGTCGCCCGGGGAGGGGAACGGATCCTACGGCGGGGTGGCGATCTTCACTCGGGCCTTCCTGGGTCTCCACGAGAACAAGGGATTATCTTGGAACGAACCGAGTCGCATTATTTCTGGCATTGTCTGCATACCTGGTGGCATAGACTCTGGAGCCACGTAGATTTATCTCTACGACGGCCAGGGCATGTCAGCACCTACTCTTCACTTGCTTGCGGATGCAACAGCGGCGGTCGCGTCTACTCCGCTCCCGTGGATCTTACCTGGGGATTTCAATATGGCCCCTGCGTCGCTCCACGACCACGGCTTTACCAAAGAGCTATGAGGCGCCCTAATCTTCCCTGACTGCGCGGGCACATGCCCTACTACTGGCGGGCTGAAAATGGATGACTATTTTTCTGCAGCGCTGGCCTTAGTAGCGCCATCAAGTCAGCATCGCGGGTCGAGAAATCCTGCGCGGCGGAGATCTTCCCGCATTGGCCCGTTCGGCTCACCCACTGGCCCCAGATCGGCGCTCTTCGGGCCATGATTCCCTCGCGCCCCAAAAGATCCCTCTCGATCGTTTGGCGGGTCCAGTGGGCCCCCCTCCCAGCTACGAGGCCGCCAGTGCGCGCCTTGATCGGGCCCTCGAGGCCGCAGAGTCTGGTCACGGCCCCAACGCTCACGGGCTGCTTTCTGAGGCCCACGGGCTTTGGGCTGGCGGAGCCGAGCGGGAGGTCGCGGAAGCTGCGGGGGCAATTCTCCCGAGGTTCGGAAGCAGGTCCGAAGCCCCTACGATTGTCTGGCAGTCTGTGTATACCCGTGAAGTCCAGCAGGCCGTGGAAGTCTGTGCTTGCCGTGGCCGTATTGTCTGGCAGGCCGTGGAAGTCTGTCCTTGCCCTGCAGGCCGCTGTCCAGCACCCGTCTCACGAAGGCCTGCGGCAGGCTATCTCTTCGGGCTTCGCCGTCCCCACCGCCGTCCTCCGTCACCAGGATTCTCGTCGGCCTCTGTTTGACACTGCTCTTCAAGTGTATTTGGAGGCCCCCCGAAACCCCGATATGCGCAGTCTCGGCGCCAAGTCTTCGGACCTTCACTCGCCCGCAAAGCTCGCGCTCGACGAGAGTTTCAAAACGGCTCGTGCTGAAGCCTCGGCCTCCTGGCGCGCCCCGGTTCTGAGAGGGTGTGACCGGGGTGCTCGGAGTTCGCACAAGTTCACCGAGCCCCCGTTCCGTGGCAGCCATGCATTGTGCTATCCAGGTCGGGCAAGATTGCCAGCGACCCTCAGAGTGTTTTATGCAGCGAGGCTCGGGAGTTTCAGGCTTCATGGAGGTCGTCTCCGACACCTCCTCTTGCGCCAGCCACTTTCCGACCTGCCGACCCGTCCCCTCCCTTTGATGTGGCGGAGTTCAGGAAGTTGCGCCTTTCTCAAAAGATAAATTCGGCTGTCGCGCCAGATGGGTTTCACATTCGTCATCATGGTTGGCTCTCGGACGACCCCTGACATGCGTGTTCAAGTTGTTCACTGTCATGGAAGTCACGGGCCTGTTTCCTCTTCAGATAGCCTGTGTGGTTCTTCCCCTTGTCCCCAAGTTACCTACTGGTGTTAGACCCATCGGTGTGTTCTGTTCTATGTATCGCACTTGGGCTAAAGCACGTCGCCCGATCGCTCGGCAATAGGAACTCTAACGCCAGACCATACTATGATGGTGGAACATTCACAGGAGCTGGAGACACGGCGCGGCGTCAATTTGCAGCAGCGGGGGCAGGTGCAGCTTCGAGTGACCACGCAGTCAATCCCCTTCGGAACTTTGCCAAGTACTGCGAGCCCCTGTCGTTGCAGCGTTCGGAGCATCAAAGTGCCAAGCTTCGTTTCCCACTCGCTGCTGATCGGCTGGCCATTGCTGCATATTCCTGTTGCGCGCTATTTGGCCCTGGGCGGGCTACTGTCTGTAGCTGCCTACGCTCTGTCCGGCGTTATCGCTGGCTGCTCGCTGGCCACCGCCATGACTAGAATCGACAGCATCGAAGATCTCGACATCATCGTTCGGCCCCCAGGCGTTGATTCCAAGTTGTACATCGGTAACTCTTCGATATCGGCCGTCGGTTTCGCGCGAACAGGTTGTCGACGGAGCGGCGCTAGCAGCCCAGCAGCTAGAGGAAGCCACGCATTCGATTGATGCCACCTTGTCGCCCGACAAGGCCGTCCTCATCTCGTCCTCGAGGAAGGTGGCTGCCGACGTCCAGGAGCTCATGGGGCCTGAACTCACTGGCCCCCTTGTTCCCTCCTCCCCCAACCTTGGCATCGATGACACCTCGGGTCAGGCTTTGCGGGTTCGGGGTCGGGGCTTCAGGGATGAGGCCAGACGGCTGGCCGGTCGCGCTAGGGCTCTTCGAGTTTCTAAACTGGCGAGCGCCATGGGGCGCAGGGCCCGAAAGCTCTGGATTGCTGGCCCCCTCCCCGTCACTAACTACGGCTGCGAGATTGCAAGAGTGTCGTAGGTTCCCACGCCCTGCCTGTCACGCTCCAGTACTCGGAAAACGCAAGTATGCTGGTCACCTCCTGCAGGCGCGCGCGCACCCGTCTGCTGTGCATGCACAGTCGGCCCCGCATGCGCGCGCGCACCAGAGTGCGGACGAGCCAGAAATTTCCGACCATTTGCGATTTTATAGAAAGGGCAATGACGCCGCCGATCGAGCTGCCAAGTTTGCGATCGCCCATCACCCCCGGCCCGAGGCATCAGCAGATGAAGACATCAATCTTGAAATGATGTATGCCAGGGCCTTTTGTCTGCTCAGTGTGAAATTATTGCCACTTTGGAGCGCCCTCCGCGAATGCGGGGCCGTCGCTTACAGCCCGCCTCCCAAACCCCACAAAGAGGAGCTTGCTGTGGTCCCCCATGTTTGGGCGTGCGTGGGTACTTTCTGGCGCTGCTCGATCTGTTGGCACATCAGCCGGAAGCGCTGGCCCCTAAAGCCCCCTTCTGGCAGATGCACGGGCGAAGTACACAAGGATTTTCAGGTTAACGCCGGCAACGGCCACCAGTGATTGTTTTTGCCGTGCAGCGGCGGCGCCACGTTCATTATCTGTTTTGTGTGTAAGTCATACAGCTCGCACGGCCGTGCTGTTTCCCTTAACAGTAAGTGCGCCCCGCCTCCCTCGCGCTTCGGCAATAAGGCGTTGTCCGCTGTCTGACGAGGAAAGCACCCCAAACGGCCGAATGCTTCTGTTAACCCACCCTTTGATTTGGACGAGGTCTCTGCGATCGCCAGGTTACCCAAGGCCAGATATGCCCGCTCAGATTTTAACCCTGCCGAAGAGGAGCGGGTTGACAGTCTGGCCGCCTCTCTGATTAGCTGGACCCGAACTCAGGCTGTGCCTCCGCGAGGAGGATGATCTTGCACCGCTGATTCGGGCTTCAGAAGGCGACCTGGGGAGCGGAGACTCAGCCTAACGGTTTATCTTTACAGTGCCTACATCGTCCGTTCTATTTTACGCGAGTCCAGATAGGCCCACGCCAGGGATGAGGCTTGCCCACCGTCCTGGCGTTTTCTAAACCAGGGGTGGGCATTACCGAGTCGTCCTGGCGTCGCCTAGGGCATCCTATATATTTGCGCGCGCGCGAGCGCTCCCCGCACGCGCATCAGGCACCCCGACTCAGGGGGAAGGAGCGCTGCACATCCATCTTCGCGGCAGTGGCCACAGTTTCGCCCAGGGCAGCTGCAGGTTCGATCTGGGGTTTAGTTTCGTTCAGCATGGCGGTGCTGGTGTCTCGCAGCCAGCCCTGGTGCCCGAGCATTGGGGTTCCGCCAGCCTGGCGAGGCTGGCCGTCCTTTTCGCTGCAGTGCGCAGTTTGGCTCAACCTGGTGGGCTCTGGGCACGGGGGTGGACTTGGGCTGCCAGTCCACCCCGACTGCTGCTCAGACCCAGGCCCCGCCTTTCTCGTCGCCCAGGCCCTCCGCAGGGGTTTCCTTCGGGCGCCGGGCGTTCGTCCTGGTTGGCGGTGCTGGCTACGCAGCCAGCCCCAGAACCCGAGCTTTGGGGTTCCGTCAGCCCGACGACGCATTTTCCTTCTTCGTCTCTTTTTCTTTTGTGGCTCGTCCCTCTTGCACGGCCGTGGTGCGCCCGTTGGTGGCCTCCACGGCGTCTGCTGCGCTGGGGCAGCCCCCGTGGGTCTCCTGGGCACGAGGGCGGACCTGGGAAGCCAGTCCGCCCCGACTGCTGCTCATCCCCACCTCTCGACCCCGCTTTCGTGGCGGTGGAGGCACGGTGCTGCTGCGGCCTGGTGTGCAACTACGCCTGGCCCCTGCGCCGCGTCCAGCGGCGGCAACGCTGCTATCACTCTGGCGCCGCTTCTCTGTTCGCAATGCCGCCCAGTGAAGCTCAGTCCGCTACTCTCTCCGTCATGCCCCATGCGCGTTCCCGCCGCGGGGGGCCTGCTGTTGTCGCCGCCTCCGCCACCAGCAGAAACTTTCAGGGGTTGAAGCGTTTTTGTTTGTTGCTTTAACGCAGAAAGGCAGCCCCCTTTGACCTAATCCGGCGCACAGCGAAACATTCGACAGGCATCTTGCACCCCCCCCCCCCCCCACGACAAAGGTCAGCTTCGCATACCGCGAACCGTTGAGGTTCGAAGACGGATGGCAGGATGACCGATCCAAGTCAGGCGCAGTCGGCCCGATCGGCAATTATCGCGGCATCGCGCTCTGTTCACGTCGCCAAGTTGCACCGTGAATTTCTTCGATCGAGGCTCGCACAAGCAACAAAGACGCTCCTCAACAGGTTCCAGATGGGCGACCTGGCCAAAAAGGCACAGACATGGCAGTGCGAAGGGTCGCTTCGGCAGCACATGTTGCCACTCCGAGGGGGAAGCCTTTGCTATTGCGATTGCCCGACCTTCGTGCAGCATTATCTCCAATGATCCATTGCATGTTATCCAGATACGCAAGGTCTTCCTCAGTCACCGAAGACATGATTGATGGGTCAGGCGCGCCCTTGGCGTTCGTGCCGCCCTGCGACGCAGTCATCAAGCAACCTGGACTACTCGACCAATTTCCTGATCAGCATTTGCTGGCCACAGTCGCTGACGCAATGAAGTCGCTTCGATTGCAAGTAAAAGTGCAGACAGCATCGCGCAGCCCGGTGGAGGTACCAGGCCAAGTATGCCATAAGCCGAGGATTTGTCCAACGTTGATTTTGCACCGATAAAGATGAACATCAGCACGCGTCTTGCTTACCTGGCCAGGCTTTAGAAAGCCATCCCCAAGGCCCCCTTCAAATAGGATATTCGTGGACCCCGGGACCACTCAGGACGAGCTGAACGCACGCGCGGGTCCCCGCATGCGTTGACGACCTGGTTTCTTTGGTCGAGCTCGAGTGGGCCACCAACTGGCAACGCGCGGCCCAAGAGATGGCCTCCATTGCACATCAAGAAACGATCTCCTGATATTTCCAGGCGAATTACAAACCAAGTAAATCTGAGCTCTTGGCCGTGTTCGTGGGCTAAGGGGCCAGTGATGCGCGACGGGGGTTTGCTGAAGTTTCCCTTTCGAGGTCTTGAGGCCCCATCAACTAGGCGCGGGGTTGGCACTTATCCCGAAGTGCAGGCGCGAGGCTCCCACATCGACCCCAAGCTCTGCATGGGCCCCGAGGTCTCCAAAAGGCGCCATCCAACGCAGCAGCCCCTTGGATTTCTGAGGCGCACTGTTTTTGCGAACCGTGAGCTGTCCTCGCTGCACCAAGCTCACATGCGCGCATAAACTTTGTACGCCTCATTTGCCCCGGCTGTGTGTTAACCAAGCCTCTTTGCTTGATCATCTTTTCCTGGAGCCATTTCGCGATGCCTCGGGCCTCAAATTCGACGGCTATCATCACGCCAATGTTGCTTACCACAATCTCTTAAGTGCAGTTGGCTAGGCTCCGCTCGAGAATGCCCTCCGCCGCAGGCGGCCCCGATAAATGCCCCGTCTCGCACAGGCTGCCCCCACGGCGCTCTCCACTCGACGAGGAAATGCGAACTGAGCATTCGAGGGCAAACCTCGTTTGCCAGGACCTACTGTGGCCAGGTGAGCATGCGCAACTGCCCCCAGATTCGCTGCCGCGTGGGCCGCCGAGCCGGCGGGCGCACTTGATCCGAGCCCGAGGCGCACGTTTCTGGAAGCGCATGTGCAGACTGGCAGAGAGAGCCGCGCGCGCACGCAGCATTGGCGAATTGCGAAGAGTAGAGTGGCTGGATTTGCTGCGTGGCATTGCTTTTTGCTCAGGCACGGCAGGTCCCCCCTTCCCTGTGCCTCCTCCTCCCGCACAGGTGTTTCCCTGCTTCGAGTGCGACGCAGCGTCGAATGCGCGCGCGTCGCGGGCGGCACGCAGAACAATGACCCATCCAGAGTTGGACCCGGCAGGCTGGCTGGCACCGGGGTCTCGTTGCCAAGTGCGCTGTCTTGATTTCCATTCTAGGTTGAGGCTGTTGAAACACCTCATACACGGCAAGCAGACACGTTCAGCCAGCCTGATTGCGGCGATGTCCATCATGTCGCCCGAGCAGATAGCCTGCGAACGCGAATCGGATGATGTTTTGTCAAGGGGCTTGCGCAGGCAAGGTTATTATGTGGTGGAGGCCACTGCCCCGCCGCCGCGTTTCGTCGGGCCTGGCTTGTCTGGTGCGACCGCTCCTTTGGGGGCCCCTGGTGCTGGGTGTCGCGCTGCGTGCCGTGCCGTCCCTGTGGAAGGAACGTGGCCCCCCTTGCCGGCCCCCGGCCCGCTGCCCCACTTTCCGGTTCTGCCATGTATTTCGCGCGCGTCTCGAGCTGTGCACGCGCGCGACGTGACTTGCAATGGTGGTGCGAAGAGTTGCTTGCCGCTCAGGGTCTTGCCATTTGTGCGCTCACAGTTGCGCCCACCAATACCACGACCGCCGCCGAGGGCAATCGCATGATTCAGTTGACCCTACTCCCCAAGAGGGTGCGCGGAGCGCTGGCTGCCTCTAGGGTCACGACTCGGTGCGTGAGGAGAGACAGCCGTGCCGAGCCGTTTCGTTCCATGTCTCATGTTTGGGAGGTTCCCGACACCGCGCCCAAGGAATGGGCGAGCGTGCAGGAGGAACTGCATGTGACGCCTCATGGTTGCATTGGCTGTCGCGGTTCGTGCGGTTGATTGCCCATGTGCACTGTTTCACGCGAATCCTGTCATTTCTCCACGCCACTTGCCCCCGCGGGAGCTACGCGAGCTAGATTGGATTTGAAGTGGCTTGTGCAAGTGCGGCGTCACTTCGAGAATTAGTGATCCAGTTGAGTATCCGGCGAGGTCGATTCTCTCCAGCTTCACGTCAGTTGAGCACGATCTCGAGACTGGCTTTGATTGTCAGGGTGGATGTAGGTCTCCATGTGCCCGCTGGTAATCCTACCCGTGCCGCATTGTTGCAAAGAGCTGCTGTGAACGCGCTGTTCGATCAGCCCCCCAAGTGCCCGGTTGGCCAGTCCACTTCTCCTGATGCGTTCTGCGCTCCACTGCATATGGACCCAAACTGGGGGTCCGTCGGGAGCGCCGCCTTCGGCGGCGAGGAGGCTTGCCCGCGCCCGTTGCCCTTGTCCCCATCGTTTCCCCATGCGTGCTGCACGGTTGTGGACACCACGGACACGTCGTTTGTCAGGGAAGTTCGCACGAGGAGGAGGAGGAGGAGGAGGAGGAGGAGGAGGAGGAGGTGGTGGAGGAGGAGGAGGAGGAGGAGGACGACGACGACGACGACGACGACGACGACGACGACGACGACGACGACGACGACGACGACGACGACGACGACGACGGGGGGAGGAGCAGGAGGAGGAGAGGGAGGCGGAGGACGCGGTGGAGCAGCAGGAGGGGGAGGAGGAGGATGCGGAGGAGCATGAGGAGGGGGGCAGGGCCAGGGGCAGGACGGGGGAGGAAGGAGCAGTAGGAGGATGAGGAGAATTTTAGTCGGAGGAGCAGGAGGAGGAGGAGGAGGAGGAGGAGGAGTAGGAGGAGGAGTAGGAGGAAGAGGAGGAAGAGGAGGAAGAGGGGCAGTAAGAAGAGGAGGACAGGAAGGACGAGGTCGAACTGAGGTCGCGGAGGGCCAGAATAAAGGCACGCGAAGGAAAGGGGGTGCATGAGAAATAATATGATCAGGATGATGAGGATGCCCAAGGGGAGGATGCGAAGGAAGGGAATGAGAATGAGGGAAAGGGTGAGGAACAGGAGGACGAGCGAGGGGAACAGGAGGAGGAGAAGGACGCCGTGGAGCAGGAGGGGGAGGATGAGAAAAAGCACGCCGAGGAGGATGAGGAGGGGGAGTTTGGGTAGAAGGAGGTCGAGAAGTGCAATGAGCAGGTGGACGATGACGAAAACGAGGCGGAGGAACAGTTGGAGGTGGGCGAGGAACACGGGAGGGAGGGGATGTTTGTCGGGGTCTCTTCGGAGCGCTTTGGGGGGTCTCTGGTGCGCAGCTTGGGGGCGTTAAGGGAGACTTCTGGGGGCCTGCAGGGGGGTCCTGGGGCCTTCCTGGGGACGCCCTCGAGGCCTATTGGGGTCTTCTGAAAGGTTCTCGGGGGCGAGGGTTCGAGAGGTCCGTTCGGGTCCCCCGTCTGGGCACCCTCTTGGAGCCGTTTTGGGTGCCGCTTGGCATGCCTTGGAGGCGTCTCGGGCCGTTTGTTGGCTCTCGTGGGCCATGTTGGGAACCTCTTGGAGGAGGTTGGGCCGTCTTGGGGCTATATTGGGGGCCCCTGGGGCGTCTTGGAGCGTCGGGGAGCGGAACAGGCGAGAACGCCAAAATCCGTCGAAAGCCGAAGGGACTGAATGAATGTTGCCATTGGGGGCCTTTTTGCGAGTGCTGCTGGAGGCTGCTTGGAGCGTTTTGCAGGCCTCATGGGCCTTCCGGAGGCCGTGAACGTGTCTTGGACAGATCGTTCGGCGATGCGGGGCCCTCTTGGACCGTTTTGGGGGCCTCTTCGGGCACTCTCGGTCCGCCCTGGGGCTTTGGGGTGGCGACCCCTCCCAGGACCAAGGCGTATCTCCCCGGGGACCCCCCCCGGGCCCCCCTCCCTCCGATGGGAGAACCCCCCCCCGACCGAGGCGTATCTCCCCTGCCCCCCCCCCCCCTCCCGACGAGGGAGGGATCAAAGGGAGGGGCTCCTGGGGTGTTTTGGGGGGGGCATAGGATTTCCCGGGAGGGATGGGTATCTGAGTGGCGACCCCCCCCAGGCCCGAGGCGGCGTATTTCCCCCGGGACCGAGGCGCATCTCCACCGGGACCCCACCCCAGGACCCCCCCCAGACGTGGGAGGGATCAAAGGGAGGGGGCTTCCCGTCGGTTGAACTACGACGTTACTCAATTTCGCTTTGGCTGGCGCGTTTGGGGAAGAGGGCCCATGAAAATGGGGGGAGCGGCGACGGGCCCAGGGAAATGGAGGCTGCAAGGAAAGGGGCCAGCAGCGACGACGACCAACGAATGACGAGGAGGACGACTCGAACGGACAGACAAGCCCTTAACACACGCCGACAGGGTCGGCGGACTGCTTGTCTCCCTTTTTTCTGCCAATGCCCCCCCTGCCCACGCTCCTCGTGCGCGCACTTACATCGGGCCATGATGCGTTACCCCCCCTCCCGCACCCGACTGTTTGTCCGCTTTGCTGCGCAATTAGCACTCATCTCATCATTTGACTTAGCTTTGGCGGTAGATCTTTGACTGAAAGGGGATACCATGTGCATCAACGCGTACGGTTAAGCATGGTCGGTGGACAGCCTCCTTGCTGGAAGCGGGCTCGAGTGTCGAGATTTGTTTCATCGGCCCTCTTCCCGGATTTGCTCCTCGCACTCGAGGGCTGTTGTTGTTGTTTTTCTTATTCGTGAGAATGTTCAGGCGCAGCCCCTCTTGATGCTAGTCTGTGGCATTCCTGTCTTGCACGCGGAATGAAGCTGGCATGGTCGGGAGGAGCAAGACTTCGCGCGGACCATCGACCTCGCCGACATTTTCATGAATGACCAGGGTATGGCGTTTTCATTGCGGCCGGGACGGGAGGAGGAACCCTTTTAGGGATCCTCAGGAATCTGCAGGAATCCCCAGGAATCCCTAAGAATTCCCAGGCCCTAGGATTCCTCAGGAATCCCCAGGAATTCTTTGGAACCCTTGGGAATCCTCAGGAATTCCCGAGGGTCCTTGGGGGGGAGGGGAGGAGCAGCAGCAGCGGCACGTTGGGACGGGGGGGATTGCTGTCTTCTCCGGTAGAATACAGTCGGGTTCCATTAGTAGGTCGGCCCTGCGAAATCAAGGGTGCTCTTGTGTCCTGTGCATCGCGAGTCGTGTGCTTTGCGGCCTCGGCAGGGTACCCTTGTGTCCTGTGGTTTTGGAGGCCATGTTGCCGTCGGAAGAGTATTGTGTCCTGTCGCGCGTCCTGTGCGCAATAACCCGCCTGTATGATGTGGAAGCACCAGGCGGACAAGCGATCATCATTTCGTCAGCATGCCCCGCACTCACTCGTCCCAGGCGTTCCACGTACTGGTCATCTCTCCCTCTGTCTCTGCCTCTGCACAGGGCAACGCGCTAGATATACACTGCATTGCATAGGTCTGTCATGTGGAATGCGAACTCGGGCCTGTTGGAGGGAGGCGTCCCTCCTTCACTGCGTCACTGGCAGGCCCGTTCTCCGCCGCCCCTGTCTCCCCAGAGGTTTCCCTCTCCCTTCGCCTCACTCCTCCTGCAGCGTATCGCCCACTGTTTGCCAGCTTCGGCGGTTGATTCCAAGTGTGCTGAGCACTCCCCTGGTGGTTCGGAGGTTTTTTTTCGGGGGGGACGCTTTCATCCGTCCGCCCCTGGGGCTTCGAAGGTCTCTGGCTTTTGCCCCTGTCCGTAGGCACTCAGCAAATTGTCGCAATGATGGACCCTCGTAGAGCCGAGGCCAGTCCATCTGCCCCTGAGACAGATATTGTCCTCGTGCCATCACCACACTGCGCTTGAGCTTCTGAGTTGCTCGCAGCTGGACCACCAAACACTTGTGCGACTTGTCCGTGCTATGCTCACCGTTTTGCGTAAACTCGCGACTTCTTTGCTGGTTTCAGGTGGCCACCTGGCGCTCGCCATGTCTCTGCGGGGTTGGCTCATAGACGTCGCAACGTTGTTCGTCGCGTGGCCCCCCGTGGATCTCGACTGGTTCCCCAGCGCCGGCTCCCCAGATCTTCCTCCTGCGCATGCTTTCGGCGGTCCAGGGGGGTGGGGAAACGGCCCACAGACGCCGAAGACGTGGAGGCATGAGCCGTCACGGTGCACGGCGACGCCAGGATCCCTCCTCGACTGCCCCAGGTCCCCCCCCCCCCCAAAAGTCTGGCCGGACGAGAGGGGGGGACAGGTAAAGGGGGCGGGGGTACGAAATTTGCTGCATGCAGCTTGGTCTCCGCCCCGCCGCCAGACCCATTCCTCGATGCATCGGTGCCTCCCGGCGCCAGGAGGCGCCAGGAAAACCAGCCACGTGAGCTGACGCTCTACCCTACCCTTCACTATCCTACCCTGTGGCCCCCCCGAACCAGCTGAGCACGGCCAACAGCAGGCGTGGTCGCACGGCCATCTGTCCTGCGCCCGGACGCCCTTGACGAGGGCCGCCCTCTGGAACGTCACTGACCGGCGCCTCGCTCCGCCCCCGCCCCCGCCCTTCCCCTCCGCTCCTCCATTTCCCTTCCTCCCCTAGATTTCCCCCTCCTCCTCCTCCTCCTCCTCCTCCTCCTCCTCCTCCTCCTCCTCCTCCTCCTCGATCTCCCCCTCCTCATCCCCCTCCTCCTCCTTTTCCTCCTCCTCCTCGATCTCCCCCTCCACTTCTTCTTTTTCTTCGCCGAGCTATGGGGGCGCCGATTCGCCCGTAGTGTCAGAAGGGCGGCCGCGCGCGGCCGCCAAGCAAGAAAGGGGCCTCGCATGAGGCGGTCGTGCCACGACCCTGGCGAAATAGTCCCCAGGATGGCCAGGGCGGCAAGTTCCTCCTCCTCCTCCTCCTCCTCCTCCTCCTCCTCCTCCTCCTCCTCCAAGCCCCGCGGAGTAGAGTGGCTGGAGGAGCGGAGGGAGGGGTCACGGTCTGTCCGCGCTGCTTCTTCGCTGAAGGCGGCGGGGGGGGGGGGCCTGGCCGCGGCGCAGATCTCCCCAATTGGGGCGTCTCGGCATCGCTCGGACGTGTGCGTTTTTCCTCCGGCGAGGAACATCGAGACACACATACAGCCAGGCAGGCACACAGAGAAACAGACAGACAGACAGACAGACAGACAGACAGACAGACAGACAGACAGACAGACGACAGAGACAGCCAGACAGACAGACAGACAGACAGACAGACAGACAGGCTGGCAGGCAGGCAGGCAGGCAGGCACGCAGGCAGGCAGACAGACAGACACGCACACACACAATCTCTCACACCCACACTCACACGCACACCCTCGCACGCACGCACGCACCCACGCACGTACGCACGCACGCACACACACACACTCTATGATGAGTATTGTTAGCAAGATAACAAATAGATGCCACCACCGTCCTTCTTCCCGAGACAGCCCAACGTCCAGCACGATGCAGGAGGAGCGGAGCTCCTTATCGCCGACAGGCGTCCAATATTCAACTGCACGTAGCTATCAAAGAAAGAAATCAACGTATGAAATCTCTTCTCGAATCTTGGCGCAGGCGTAGCACGAGTCGGAGACCTACACGTGCATGCGCAGAGTTGCCTCCGCTTGAGCGAGCTCCTAAACCCCCGACTCGGGAGCCTTGAACATCGAGGTTGCCACAGACATCAAACTCCAGAGGACAGCTGTCTGGATGGGTGTACAGCGGGAGGCCAAGAAACGAGGAGGAGAGAGAAAGCGGGGGCACGGCCAGGAGACAAGAGGAAGACGGCGGAGAAACAAGCCGGCAGGAAAACAGGGAGAGCTGCACTGGCACATCAAATCTGAAGCCTAAGAGGCCCACAGTAGCAGGGCCTCGAATCACGTGGATTACCCTACGTGTGCTTGGCTTGGCCTGAGCGAGCTACTAGAAATACACGAAAACGGAAAAACTTCCTCTGAGAGTCAAGCAAACACATATATATGTATATATATGTATATATGTATAATGATTGAGTGTGTGTGTGTGTTGACGAGCAACTGCTTGTTACTAAGACAGGGCTCATGAGTGTATTGGAAGAAGCACACGCGCACGACTGTCAAGTCAGGTGCGCAGAGGGCCCTCAAGCGCGAGCAGCAAGTGCGAATTGCGATCGAGCAGGGTCGAGCAGCGCACAAAGCGACGCACACTACAACATGCAAGCGATGGATGTGCAAGAGGAACTACAAGTCCAAAGTAGTTAAACATGCAGCGGCCAGAACATGATAACAACAGTCAACTCACACTGAACTGAAGCGCGACAGCCAGGGGCTAACTGCGGCCACTGAATCACCAGAACGATGTTAGACAGTGAAGCGCAAAGAATTCAATGCTGCTAGGCAGATTGGTGGTGTGGCGTACCCAGCGGTCCTGCGATGCAGGTTGGTGTTAACCTACAGACTAGCAACGCAAATCGACCGCAATGATGGGTGAGGTAGGCCAACGACACGTGGCAACGCCAGCCAAAGCGTACCAAAGAAGCTGCGTCATCGGACGCGCCCAAATGCTTCAAGCACCGGAAATGAGGACACACCCACGCACACACCACACACACACACGCTCACGCACATACGCACATACGCACACACGCACACGCGCACACCCACATGCACACACACGCACACACACGCACACACGCATACATTCACACACACACACACACACACACACACACACACACGCGTGTGCGCGCGTGTGCGCGCACACACGCGCGCGCACCTACAACAATAAACGCGCGAAATCGAAACATGCACGGGGAGCAGACGTTCGAGCGATGGCGAGGCGTGAAACTGTGGTTTGTCTGGTTTGTCTGCCGTTTGTCCTCATTTCCCCTCCACCTCCCTCCTTCCCTCGCGTTCCCACGTGAACGTATTCAAGAAACGGGGTCGTCTGTGCCGATATTGGCGCATTAGCTGCCCGCGAAAGGTCGCGCGTAATCGCCTTCGCTTCAAGTTTAGCGTGCAGCGCTGGCGGCCCACGTATGCCACCGCGTAAGGTCGTTATAAAATCTCTCGTAGGGCCCGTTTTTGATCGTCGCTCATGTGTTGAGAACGGCACGTGCCTGCTGTGTGTCCTCATTTTCCCTCCACCTCGTTCCAACATCGACCAATACGCGTGCAAAGAGATTACCGCAAGGACCCAACCAAAGGTGGCTCGAAGACATGGCAAAATTTATCCGCACGGTTTCTGGAGAGGATTGGCAGACCATTGCGCCAGATAGTATTCAGTGGTCGCAAATGGAGGAACCTAACGTGCAGCGACAACGGCAAATACAAGGTGAGTGACATTGCCGGCCAGCTCCTCCTCCTCGTCCTCCTCCTCCTCTTTTCCCATTTCCACAACCTGAGATGTGTGTTTTACTCACTTGTCGGCGCCGAGGCGCCAACGCCCCGCCCCTCGTAGGGCCGTGCCGCGTGACGTGGGGGCGCAGTGTCAAGTGTTCAGTGTTCCCATGTTGAGCACGGCACGTGCCTGTGCCATCGTTGTTTGCGCGCGCTTCCGACCCCGAACCCCCCTGGCCCCATTTCGGAGGCCTTCAGTGTCCACCTCTTTGGAGGTGAACATGATTCAACATCGGCGTTGTCATGTACCCGCGGTCGGAAGCCGTCTTGCTCCGGCCTGATCCCACCTAGTCTAGCTGGATGAAGTTTAATGCGGCTTTGCCCTGGACTCCGTCTGGCCCAATCCGGCTCGATGGCCTCCTCGTTGTGCTTGGCGGCCCCTGGTCGTTCCCGCGAAGAGCTCCCAGGAGCTGCCGCCTAAGACCCCCCCCCTCTCGCGTCCTCCCCCGTGTCCTTCCCGCTCTTCCCCCGCTGTCCCTCGGGACGGGGGGGCAGGCACGAGGCGTGGGTTCTCCTCGGGAAGGACCCCTGCGCGCGGGGGGGGGGGGCGCCATGCCGGGCCAAGGGTGTCCACGATTCGGTCGACTGTCGATGGTTCTCGGCGGCTGGTTTGCCAGCCTCAGGATGATTTCCATTAGCTGTGGCGTGCCGAGCGCGTTCTGGGGGTGCCCCAATCGCCCCGAACGGCCGCCAGATGATGCCTGAGTTATGACCCGCAAGCCAGACGATCATCAAGGGTGCCCGCGGTTCGATCAGTTTTGTGGTTTCGCAGTCGGCTGCGTCTGGTCGGTTCGGTTTGGTCGACGGTTGCGCGCTGCGGCCTTCCAGGTTTCGTTCGGTCCGCCAGTTTCGATCGGTTTCGGTTTCGGTTTCGCTGTCGGTTCGTCTGGTTGGTTCTCGACTTTCGTGTCGCCGTGGGCAGCTGTGCAAACGGCGGGCCGGGTACAGGTCTGTCATTTCGTCGAGAGCCTCGGGCCTAAGATCTCCCCGCCAGCGGCCATGATTCGGCGAGAGCTTCGCTGTGTAGGTATAGTCGGAACCATGCTCAAGATCAAGCCGCTGAAGCAAAGCGCCACTTTTTAGGAGCTCTCGATGTTCCTATATTGCGCCGTCTTGGCGCCGTGTTGAGCCGTCTTGGAGCTCTCTTGGCCGTCTGGGTGGTCTCTTGAGGCCGTCTTGGGGGCATCCTGGAACCTCCTTCGGATGTCTGGAGGCCATCTCAGGCCGTGCTGGTTCCCTCCAGAGGCCCGCTTGGGTCAGGTTAAGGCCATCTTGGGACCGTCCAGAGCTCCTCGGGGCTCTTAGTTATTCACTTGGGACCTCGAAGAACCGCAGAGTGAGAGAGCGAGAGAACAAAACAAACACCAACGGAAAACAAGGTGTTTGGCCTTTGAAGGTCCCTCATGGAGAGCGGCTTGGGGGTGTTGCCGAGCCTCTTGGAAGCTGGAAGCCTCTTGGGACTATTGGGCGCGTCTTAGCGGATGGTGGTTATCTCTTGAAGCAATGTGGAGCCATCTTGGCGACCTTGATGGCATTCCTGGGCCGTTGTGGAAGTCTTGGAGAGCTCAGGAGAGCGTCCAAGGGGAGCGTCGGCCGCCAAGAGCCTCGGGCGAGTACAGTGGAAACCCATGCCAAGAAACGCCCTGCTTGCCTCCAGGGTGCTCTGGGTTTCTTGGGTCTCGATGGGTTCGCTATGGAAAGCTTGACGCTTCCGCACCAAGAATCCATGGACGTCCTGGGGTCTCAGGATTGGGTTTCTTGTGGAAGGTTTCTTGTGGTCGTGCTCCTACTGTACCTGTAACAGTGTGTGGAGAGGGGGGGAACCCTTGGAAAGTCCAGGTCAACCCCAAGGGCGCTAACATGATCGCGCTGTGCGCGTCGCGGCCTGGGCCAGAGAGCTTCCGTTCTCCCTGGTTCGGGGCTCAAGAGACGGGGGGTCAATGCACACAGGGGGGTCAGCCATGCAGGATTCTGCGAAGCCTGACCGACCCGGGTCTGGATTGACCCGGGTCTGAAGATCCCCGATTGGTAACGAACGGATTCGACCTATACACCACGTCGATTGTTTGGTCATTGAGCCACGGATTTCGGCGCGAAAGAGTTCGGCGTATACGCGCCAAAGCATCCCGCAGTTTGGGAGGTTGAGGCGTCTAGGCACCGAGACTGTAAATTCGCATCGTGGGATGGCGTAGAGCAACGAGAAAGGCCAGGCCATCGCCCAGCCACGACGCCGACGACAACGATGGCGACAACGACGACGCCGACAGCGACGACGACCACGACCACGACCACGACCACGACTGGCCACGACGACCACGACGACGACTACGACGACGACTGCGGCGGCGGCGGCGGTGCCGGCCGCGACCCTCCACCTCTGGATAGCCTGGAATATATATATATATATATACATACATACATATATATATATATATGCCGACATTAACAAGCACACACATGGATATGCATATCGCGATATCGGCATGTACATAACGAGGTCGATGTATACATGTATGCATGTATCATACATGTGCATGTATCGATTGACCTGTAAATCTATCGATTCTGAAATCGGTAGATACATCGTGATGCCGATCGATTGTGAGGCCGGTTAAGGTTGTTCGATGGATGGAGACGGTCGCTTCTATGGTTGTCCCATCGTTTGTTCAATGTTTCCAACCTGCTCATCGGCCTGTGGCTTGGCTGGTTGTATAGGCATTTGTGCATACCCCTTCTCCGCCCTTCTTGGCCCAGGCAAGTCCCCCAGCCCTCGCCAGTCCCGCTCGGCTCCGCGCGAGAGCGGCCCTTCCCCACGAGGACCTCGAGCGCGGTCTCGCATGCTCCAAAACAAATGAATACGAACATAATAATCAAATTCCGCACACCATATTTAAAAACCAAAACACTGAAAATGATATTTGAACATCCAAAATCATTCAAAACAGCGAAAATACTTCGCGAACTAATCTAACTAAAATGATTTAGAAAAGCAAGATACATCTACAATCGCCCTTTGCACCGGCCTGTGCGCTCGCATCTGGCTCCCCTCGCGGCCGTCTCTCCTGCCTTGGGCCAGTCCTGGTAGGCTCGTGTCGTGTCGACGCGGCGGCGGCCCCGCCGCGGGCGTTCGATGCGCGGCCAGTAGCCCAGAATCGGCCAACATGGAACGGCCTGGCGATCGAGAAGCCGCCGATTTTCCAAGTTTCCCATGCCGACGGCGCCGATGCACTGCCTGCGCCGCCGATGCACCGCCGATGCACCGGCGATGCAGCGGCGACGTGGCGCGCTCCTCCGGCTCCACCCGCTCGGACCCCACCCGCGAGGCTTCCGTGGCCCCCGTCAGAGGTGGTGCGCGCCGACGCCGTCAGCGATACCGCGGTCGTGCGCTTCGCCGGCGGGGCGCGGCCGTGTCGGCGGCGCCGTCGGCATGGAACGGCCCGTCGGCATGGCCGAGTTTCTGAAAGGAGCGCCCAGGTCGTGACGACGGCACGAACCTACCGGGTCTACCGTAGCCGATCCACTTATTTGATGACCGATATTCAATTGCGTCCGTTCTTCAGTTTCCGTGGCAGCGCCTGATCCTTTCCACGGGGGAGGAGAAACATATATGAAGGAGTGGTAGGGCGAGGGCTTGGAGGAGCGAGGGGAAAAATAGAGGTAGGGGAGGTTGGAGTAGGGAGGAGGAGCTAGGAGGTCAAGTTGGGAGAAGAAGAGGAGGGAGGAGGAAGATGAGGAAAGGAGGAGGAGGGGATGCCGATGGTTTTTCATAATGATGATGAGGACGAGGATCATGACCGTGATGATGGATGGTGATGATGATGATGATGCTGATGCTGATGATGATGATGATGATGAAGATGATGATGATGATGATGATGGTGATGATGATGATGATCGATGATGGGTGATCATGTTATTGAGGATGATGTTGATGATGATGATGATGATGATGATGATGATGATGCTGATGGTGGTGTTGACGATGACGATGATGCTGATGATGCTGATGATGCTGATGCTGCTGCTGCTGATGCTGCTGCTGCTGATAATGATGATGGTGACGATGATAACGACGATGATGATGATGATGATGATGATGATGATGATGATGATGATGATGATGATGATGATGATGATGATGGTGATGGTGATGATGGTGATGATGGTGATGATGGTGATGATGATGATGATGATGATGATGATGATGATGATAGTGGTGATGATGATGCTGCTGCTGATGATGATGATGATGATGATGATGATGATGATGATGATGATGATGATGATGATGATGATGATGATGGTGGTGGTGGTGGTGGTGCTGGAGGAGGAGGAGGAGGAGGAGGAGAAAGAGGTGAGGGTGAGGAGCCCGAAGAAGCGAGGAGGTAAAGGCAGGAGGGAGGAGGCAGGAGCGAGGAGGCGGGAGGAGGCAGGACGAGGAGGGAGGGAGGGAGGGAGGAGGGAGGGCAGGAGGGAGGATGAGGATGAGGATGAGGAAGAGGAGGCAAGAGGGGGGAGGATGAGAATGAGGAGGAGCAGTGGGGAGGAAGAGCAGCCGGAAGGAGGCGCAGAGGGCAGAAGGGAGGAGGCAGGAGACGGCAGGGACAACGAGGGCGCGCTGCTCCTGCGGCGTACGGCAGGAGCCTTCATCGGGCACGCACGACCCCTGTTGGGACGCCGCCGTGTCGGTGGAGCTGTACGCGAGGGCGGCGGACGCCAAGCCGAAGCGGGGCTCGGGAGGGCAGTCGGGGCTCATTTCGATTCCTCCGATTCCGTTCGATTCGATGTCGATGCCTTCCGATTCCGATTCGATTCGACTTCGGATGCCGATTTGGATTCCGATTTCTCAGTGGAGGCCTACTAGATTGCCGATTTCCGCCAATTCCACTGCTCCCGACTCGGCTGCCGATGTCCGCTGATCCGATCCATTTCGATCGCCGGTCCGACTTATCGATTCGATTCTGGGCTCTCCTGGCAGTGGTCTACCCAGGCCTCCGCCGATATGACTCCTTGTAACCTGGGCGTGTTTCTCTTCATGCGGGGCTCTGGGGCTCGCGATCGGGCCATCTGGGACTCAAAAGCACCCCTGGGGAAAGCGTCGGGGGCTTGGGGGCCGCGGATTCAGCAAGTCTGATCGGATGTGTTTATATATATGTATATATATATATACATGTATACGTATAGACATATCTCTATGTGTATATATATACATATACGTATGCAGTCAGCCCGCATAGTAAAGATGAACAAGTTTCCAAGATTGCCCTTGCATCCTTCTCCTTCGGCTCATCCTTGGCCGATCTCGCTGGCCGCGCCTCGCCCGCAAAGTATCGGCATGGCCTCCCAAGGCCCTTGCATCCTTATCGTGCGTCCTGATAATACGGGCTGATTGTAGTGATGTCGGAGTGTTGGCCTCCCGGCCTCCCCAACACACAATGACAAATGGCACCCTCCTGGGTACCGAATGTAAGCCCCGAAGGCCCAGCCCGTTTTCGGCCTTTGGGGGAGCTCTTTCACGCCCGAGAGCGCTCCAAGAGCACCCACGAAGGCCTTCAGCCAAAGAGACTTCTGAGGCGACCCAAGGGCGCCTCAAGAGCGCTCCAAGACCGCTCAGGATGGCTTCCAGACAGCCCAGAGGCCCCCAGGCGTTCCAAGAGGACCCTCAAGAGGGCCGCAAGAAACCAAATCGTCCCATTCACTTCGGACAAACAAGCAGTTCTAGTACGTATAAGTATCCGTATTAACGGCGCCCAGAAAAGCCTAGGGAGGCTCAAGATCGCTCCTAGACGGCCCAGTGTCCAGAAGGCCCCAAAAGGGACCCTTGAGGAGGAGCTCGAACTCAAATTTCGAGACCCCCGTCCCAAGAGGACCCCCGAGACCGCCCGCAGGCTCCCCAGAAGACTCCCTGAGGCCCCCAAGAAGCCATCCGGCCGAACTCCAGACATGCTCCCAGAAGATTCCCGAGAGGTTCCCCGAAAGACCCCAACAAGCCTATTATAGGCCACGCGTCCACATTCTACACGGTGTTCAACTTGGACCTCGAGGCCGCCCTCGAGACACCAATACGCGACACATAGGCCCCCCAAAGGCTACCAATAGGCTCCTGGGGCGTGCCAAGAGGCTACACGATAGTTATTATTGGAAAAGTTACTGGGAATACATATTCACCAGGCGTCGGACACCCTTTTCGCCGTCGACATTCCCAACTCCCGCTTGCCTTGCCAGCTGCAATTCGGCTTCGCTGTCTGCTGGTGCCCTCGGGTAGATACCTTCGGAAGGGGGAGGGGGAAAGATATACGAGGCGCGGTGGAGGAGGACGAGGAGTAGGAGGAGGAGGAGGACGAGGAGTAGGAGGAGGAGGAGAAGGAGGAGAAGGAGGAGGATTCGCATTGGGAAATGGGAAGAGGCATTCGTACCAGGACAGGGGTGCCGAGCATTATGCGTAAGAAGGGAGGGGCAGGGAAAACGCCAAGGACGGAGGACGGGAGGAGAAGGACGAGGAGCAGCAAGAAGGGGGAGGGAGGAGGGAGGAAGTGGCAGCGGGCGAGCCCAGGGGGCGTGCAAACTTGAAGCCGTGGTGTCACGAACGTCCCCCCGGCCGCGAGACGCGGTCAGGGGGCGGGGCCAGAGGGCGCTCAAGGTCGAAGCCGTGATCTCCCGAAGCGCCCCCGCGGCCGCCAGACGCAGTGAAGGTGAGGTGCTTGGGGGGCGCTCAAGGTTGAAGCCGTGGTGTCCAGAGGCGCATCCGCGACCGCCAGACTCGGTCAAGGTGAGAGAGGCGCTCAAAGATGAATGCGTGGTGTCTTGGACGCCCCCCCCCAGTCCCCACGGGCCACGAAACGCGTGAGGGGTACGCCGAACTGGGCTGGGAGCCGCATGCGAACCTTGCCATTGGGGCCTTCGGTGGAGCTTCCTGTGGGGCCACGAAACGACGAAACGCGTGAGGGGCGTGCGAAATCGGCAATTAAATGTATGCGAACTTTGCCACTGGGGCTTCCGGAGGAGCTCCCCATTGGGCCACGAAGCGGGTGAGAGGTGTGCCGAAATTGGCGGGGAAATGCATGCGACAATTGAGGGGCGCGCCGAAATGGACATGCGGAGGGCAAAAGCAAGGATGATATGGGCGAGGAGGGCAGCGGGACGGAAGGGCGGTTGGTGAGGTGACGCGGGGCTCTGTCTATTCAATCAAAACGATAATCCAACAACACATGGTGAGTGGAACAACACAAAGACACGTTGGACTTGACCAACAACAGAAATCACATGTACTCAGGATTTCAAGCGGGGGTGGGCCAGGGCCAGTGGGCCAGGGCCAGGGGGACCCCTCCCCCGCCTGGGATCCGAAAACATTGGAGTTGTCTCGCATGGTTTCGGTGTTGTCGTTTTTTTGGTAGTATCACAGGCTTCGCTCGAAAATAATGGCACCTGTGACTACCGTTGAAAGACAATAAAGCCCCATGGGAACCCAATATCCCTCGCGCGAAGGAAATGCCCTTGAATTGGTTTGGTTGTTTTCAGTTGCACGGGTAATTCCCAACCATCCTGTGGCGTTGGGTCCTCGTTTTGAAGACAGCACCCCGTGTTTTCCTCCTCCTCCTCCTCCTCCTCCTCCTCCTCCTCCTCCTCCTCCTCCTCCTCCTCTCCTCCTCCCTTCCGTAGCCGTTTTGGCTCATGCCTGCATTGGGCGCCAGCCGGGCTGGGTGCTGTTTTTATCTCTCATGCTGCTGCTGCGCTCGAGAGCGGCTCTTTCCCAGTCCCCTTTCGCGACCCCCGCGATGCCAGTGGTCGGCCTGGAACAGGAGGTGGAGACCGCCAGGCTGGGCGCCTCGGCAGCCTACCGAGCCGCGCGCAAGCGGCGGCTGGCGGCGGCGGAGGCCGCGGTGCAAGGGCGAGGCCGCCCCGGTTCTTGGCAGGACCGCGAGGCGGTTGCGCGGCCGGCGATGGTGCTCGCGGCCAGCGGGCGCCGGGTCCCGGAGGCGAGATGCCGACGCCGTCACGCCGCGCTCCACGCGGCGCGCATCCCAGCGCTGGGGTTCGCCGCCGCATCGGCGGCCGACTTGGCGCGGGCCGCTGCTGGACCTCGTCTCGGGGAAAGGCACGCCCGAGTGGTCCACGTGGCGGAGCTGGAGGCTCAGCTGCTCATCGCGGCTGGGCTGGACGCGGAGGCGCTCGCTGGCAGAGCCCCGCGCCCTCCTTTCGGCACTGGAGGAGGACGAGAAGGCGCACTACAGCGACGACGAGGATGCGGGCTCGACATGGCTTGCTCCAGGCGGCCGTGCGGCCCAGAGGCGGAGGCGAAACTCTTCGCTTGCGGGCTGGAGGCAGATTGGCGGTTGGCGCAGGTCGAGGAGCTGAAGAAGTAGCGCGCCAAGGACACCTGCGAGGACGAGCGCGACCAGGAGTTCCTCGACAAGGACCACTTTGTGCAGTTCAGGGATCCCATCGGCCTCGTGGTGGATGACAGGGTCAGGCAGGGCGCATGGTGAGTTGCACAGGCCCGCATCTTTCGGGAATGGCTCGAGAAGGTGAGCGAGGCGGGCGACGGCCACGGCGTCTCGGAGGCTACGGTGGGCGCTGTTCGTGCCTCTGGCAGTGGGCTGGAGGACTGACGCCCGACGTGTCCCTCTACCTCTGCCCCGCTCGGCGCGATCGCTTTCCGCCGCCGCCCGCCTTTCGCTTTCGTCTGCGAGTGGTGCTCGAGGACATTCTACAAGCGGACGGCCACACAGCGGGTGCCGCTACACCGTGTGCTTCGACTGCATCGGACGAACTGGGCACGGGCACTCGGTCTCTCCTGCTGGGTCCGCCTCGTGATCCTGGCGCGGCGCCCCTCGGCGCGGTTTAGGGGGGCCGCCGCGCTTCCCCCGTCGGGGCGGGCGGGCGGCTGCGGGTGGCTGCTGGGGGTGCCCGTTTTGTCCCGGCGGGGGTGGTCCCTCCTGTGTGTCTTGCCCTCGGGGTAAGCCGGGGTCGGTCGGATGCTTGTTTAGGTTTCTTCGGGGCCCTTCCCTGTTTGCCACGGCGTCTGCGCGGCGCGCTCGCGGCGGCGTGGGAACCTTATTCGACATTTGGGGCCCCTGCGGTCGTCAGCTTGCTGACGACCGCCAGGGCCTCTTTGATGTTGTCTCATACATCCCCCTCCTCCTCCCCCTATCTCCTCCTGCCCCACCCTCTCCACGCGCTCGCTGTTCATGCGCACCCCGGGCACGGTTCGCGGCCCCGGCTGGAGCTCCACCCGAGGCCCCAGCGGCCGAGTTCGAATGCGCCCACCGCACCTATTTCGGCGCTCTCCCAACACGGTTCGTGGCTCCCGTCAGTAAGCTCCACTGAGGGCCCAGCGGTTGCGCTCGCACGTGCCCACCGCACGCGTTCCGGCACACCCTTCAGGCGTTTCGCGGCCCCGCAGGGAGCTCCACCCAAGGGCCCAGCGGCTGCGTTCGCACGCGCCCACGGTGCACATTTCGGCACGTGGCCCCACGGGGAGCTCCACCGGGGGCCCCAGCGCCTGCGTTCGCATGCGCCCGCCGCCCCCATGGCGGCACACCCCTAGCGCGCCTAGGTCATCCCAAGATGCACGTTCAGAAGTAGTGGTGCCAAGTCGAAGGCAGCACCTACATCACCAAACTCTGGATCCACACTACCACGATGAGGGAAATCTACGACAAGATCCACACGATGCAGTCTCCTTTTGGATGGTACAAGCTATGGAATCGCACGGTCTGGATGTACCTTACGGCACAGGCTACTCTTATTGCGCTCCCGAGGATCCAGGCTTACTCGGACGATCCGATCGAGGATTCCGACCTGGCAACTTTCGAGGTCCAGTTGATCCTCAAAAACGAGAGATGGGTTATTCAATGGACCGTTGAGCTCAGTGCAGCAGTCCGCTACCTGGAGCGAACTGGACATCAGTGCGATTCCACCGGCTCCGAACCGAAGAGCTTCATGGACGAGGTAGGGAAAGGTGCGGGCGATTCTGGATTTGGCAATCCCTTCATGGAACATTCCTTGGGACGTTCTCCGGGCCTACACGTTCGTGTAGCCGTGCCGGCTGTACGTCACAGACGCTTCGGAGCTACGTGAGAATGCTGCGGGATCTGAATGGCTACGGTTTTCGGCTGCAAGAAAGATAGGATTTGTGGTTTTAATGCCCACGTCAGCCTCCCTTCCTCCTTCGCTTCTGTCCCACCTCCCGTATTTGCCGCCGCTGTGGCTCACAAGGACCCCTGAGCCATCTGGAGCGCAGGCGACGGGTACGCCCTGGCCCGCGTAAAGGGAAAAGAAAAACCTCTCATTCCTCCTCCCCCTTCCCGCCATCCCCTCCTTGCTTCTGTCCTCGGCATCACATTTCGGCACGCCCAGCACACGCTGCGTTGCCCCATCGGGAGCCACCACAAGCCCCAGTGGTAGCGTTCGCGTGCGTCTTCCCCAACCAGGACAGCGCTTCGCGTCCTCAGAGGGATCTCCACCGAAGGATCCAGCGGCGGTGTCCGCATGCGTTTCCCCCACACAGCACAGCGCTGCGCGAACCCCTGTGGAGCTTCACCGAAGGCCCCAGTGGTGTGTCCGCACGCGTTTCCTCCACTCCGCATCACGCTTCCTGGTCCCAGTGGGAGCGGCGGTGTTCGCATGCGTTTCCCCCACCCAGTACACCGCTTCGTGACCACTGCACACCCCTCACGCGCTTCGTAGCCCCATTGGGAGTTCCACCGAAAGCCACAGTGTGGCTGCACTCGCACGCGCCCACCGCACCAATGCCAGAACACCGACCACACGCTTCGTGGCCCCATCGGGAGCTCCACCGGAGACCCCACTGACTGCGCTCGCAAGCGCCCACCGCATCCATCTCGGCACAACCTTCACACGCTTCGTGGCACCAATGGGGCGATCCACCGAAGGGGCCAGTGGCTGTGTTCGCACGCGAGCTCCGCCGTGGGCCCCAGTGGCTTCGTTCGCATGCGCCCACCGCCCACCGCACCCATGACAGCACACCCGCCACATGCTTCGCGGCCCCATAGGGAGCCGCACCTCCACGGGATGCCCCAGCGATTGCATTCGCACGCGCCCACCGTACCAATTTCGGCACGCTTCGTGGCCCCATAGGGAGCTACACCGAAGGCCCCCAGTGGTTGCTTTCACATGTGCCCACCGCGCACATTTCGGCACACCCCTCACACGTTTCGTGGCCCCATGGGGAGCTTCGCCCAAGGCCCCAGTGGCTGCGTTCGGGTGCGCCCACCGCACCAGTTTCGGCACACCCCTCACACGCTTCGCGGCCCCACAGGGAGCTCCACAGGAGGCCCCAATGGCGGCGCCCCGCCCATTCACGACGGAAAACCCCAGTGGCGGCCCCGAAGGCTCAGCCAACCATTCACGCGCTTCGTGGCCCCATAGGGAGCGCCACCGAAGTCTCCAGTGGCTGCGTTCGCCTGCGTCCGCCCCGCCCATTTCGGCACACCCCTCACACGTGTCGCGGCCGCACAGGGAGCTCCATCTAAAGCCCCAGTAACGGTGTTCGCAAGCATCCGCCCCACCCATTTCCGCATACCGACCACACGCTTCGTGGCCTCACAGGAACTCCACCAGAGACCCCAGTGGTTGCGTTCGCATGCGCTCACCGCACCCATTTCGGTACGTGTTTCTTTCTTGTTGTGGCCTGATAGGGAGCTCCACCGAAGACGACCCCCACTTCTTCGTTACCCACAAGTACATGTGTTGGGCCCTTCATCAGGCTGATTCCCAACCGTCCTGTGGTGTTGGGCCCTCTTTTTGAAGAGACAGCGCCCCGCGTGTCCCTTTCTCGCTCCTCCTCCCCTTCCTCCCTCCTCCTATCCCTGCCTCTGCCCCCCGCACGAGTCACAATTTTCGGCGCACCCTTCACACGTCCCGTGGCCCCATAGGGAGCTCCACCGAAGGTTCCAGTGGCTGCGTTCGGTTGCGCCCGCCTTACCAGTTTCGGCACACACACACACACACACATACACACACACACACACACACTCACCTCACACGCTTCGTGGCCCCATGAGGAGCTCCACCAATGGCCCCAGTGGCTGCGTTCGGTCGCGCCCACCGCACCAGTTTCGGCACAACCCTCACGCGTTTCGAGGCCCCACAGGGAGCTCCATCTAAACCCCCAAGTGGCGTTGTTCGCATGCATCCGCCCAACCCATTTCTGCATACCCCTCACAGGTTTCGTGGCCCCACAGGAACTCCACCGGAGACCCCAGTGGCTGCGTTCGCATGCGCTCATCGCGCCAGTTTCAGTACATGCCTCTTTCGTTTCGTGGCCCGATAGGGAGCTCCAACGAAGACGATCCCTACAATTCCGCGACCCACAAGTACATGTGCTTGGGTCTTTCAGCAGGCAAATTCCCAACCGTCCTGTGGTGTTGGGCCTTCTCCTCCCTCCACGTTTCCCTGGCTCTCCCTTCCGCACCAGTCAACAATTTTGGCCTACCCTTCACACGATCCGTGGCCCCATAGGGAGCCCCACCGAAGGCCCTAGTGGCTGCGTTCGCATGCGCCCGCCGCACCTATTTCGGCACACCCCTCACACGCTTCGTGGCCCCATAGGGAGCTCCACCAAAGGCCACAGTGGCCGCCAACCGCACCAGCTTCGGCACACCATTCACACGCTGCGTGGCCCCATAGGGAGTCCCACCAAAGGTCTCAGTGCTTGCGCTGACACGCACCAGCCGCACCCATTTCGGGCCCAGTGGCTGCGTTCCCATGCGTCCACCGCAATCATGCCAACACACCCCTCACACGTTTCGTGGCCCCGTAGGGAGCCCCACCGAAGGCCCCAGTGGCTGAGTTCAGTAACGCCCACCTTACCAGTTTCGGCACACCCATCACACGCTTCGTGGCCGCATACGGGGGCCCCACCGAATGCCCAAGTGACTGCGTTCGCATGTGCTCACCGCGCCTGCTCCTGCACACCCCTCATTCGCTTCGTGGCCCCACAGGGACCTCCACCGAAGGCCCAAGCGACTGCGTTCGGTTGCGCCCACTTTACCCATTTCGGCACATCCCTCACACGTTTCGTACCCCACAGGGAGCTCCACCGAAGGCCTCAGAGGTTGCGCTCGCATGTGCCCACCACACCCACTTCGGCACACTCCTTACACGCTTCGCAGCCGCAGACAGGGCCCAATCGAAGGCCGCAGTGGTTGCGTTCGCATGCGCCCACCGTACCAATTTCGGCACACCCCTCACACGCTTCGTGGACCCACAGGGGGCCTTTCCGAAGACCGCAGTGGCTGCGTTCGCACGTGCCCACCGCACCCATTCTGGCACACCCCTCACATGCTTCGAAACCCCACTGAGAGTTCCACCGGAAGCCCTAGTGGCTGCGGTCGCATGCGCCCACGGCACCGATTTCGGCACACCTCGAACACGTTTCGTGGCCCCATGCTCCACCGAAGGCCACTGTGATTGCATTCGCACACGCCTACCGCACCAATTCCGGCACACCCCTCACACGCTTCGTAGCCCCATAGGGAGCCCCACCGAAGGCCCCAGTGGTTGCGTTCACATGCGCCCACCGCACCCATGTCGGCAGACCCCCGACACGCTTCGTGGACCCACAGGGGGCCCCACCGAAGGCCGCAGCGGCTGCGTTCGCATGTGCGCACCGCACCCATACCAGCACCATCACACGCTTCGTGGCCACACAGGGAGTGCCACCAAAAGCCCCAGTGGCTGCGTTCGCATGCGCCCACCGCGCACATGCCAACACACCCTTCACACGCTTCGCGGCCCCATAGGGAGTTCCACCGAAGCGCCCAGTGGCTGTGTTCGCATGCGGCCGTTCCGCCCAGTTCGGTTCACCACTTACGCGCTTCGTGGCTCCACAATTAGCGCCACCGAAGGCCTCAGTGGCTGCGTTCGCATGAGTCCGCCCCGCCCATGTCGGTACATCCCTCACACGCTTCGCGGCCGCATAAGGAGGCTCCACCGAAGGCCACAGCGGCGGTGTTCGCATGCGTCCGCCCCACCCATTTCGGCGCACCCCTCACAGGTTTCGTGGCCCCATAGGGAACTCCACTGGAGGCTCCAGTGGCTGCGATCTCATGCACTCACCGCGCCCATGTCGGTGAATTCCTATACGCTTCGTGGCCCCAGAGAGAGCTCACCGAAATCGATACTCACAGCTGAATGTGGCTGGTTCTTCGCCAAGTTTTCTTTATGTTGGCTCCTGTTGTACAATCTGGAATCAATGTGGCTATTACAAGCAGACCGGCAACGGTTGGACAGTTTCCAAGCATCTTGTCTTCGAGAAGTATTGGGGACCTCCCATTCTTACTATTCCAGGGTATCGAATGCCACAGTTTTGAGTACAGCGCTGGCGGACCGTCTGAGCGAGGCACTGCGCAAGAGGCAGTCGCAGTCCTATGAGAAAATCTGTTCTTTGCCAGACAACAACTATTTGAGATCTCTGGTATGCCAGCCTGGAACAAATGCACCAAAGCAGTGGCATCTGGTCCGGAGACGCGGCCGCCCCAAGCTGAAATGGGCCCACTGCGTGCACAGGCTATTGCAGCGAGGCGTAGAGTCGGCACTCCATATTCCCCCTCGCCGTCGTCGTCCTCCTCCTTCTCCCCTCGAAGAAGAAGAAGAAGAAGAAGAAGAAGAAGAATAAGGACTTCTACCTGCAACTGCACTCCCTCGCCGTCGTCGTCCTCCTCCTTCTCCCCTCCCCTCCCGCCAATCGCGCGCTCTTCTGCCCACGCGCCCTACCCCGGAGACCCGGCTCGGTGGCAGCAGCGGTGCCCGAGCGCCGTGCCGAGGGCTGGCGCATGGCTTTTGTACTTGTACTTGTTTTTGGCTCTTGTTGTTACAATTTCTGGTGCTTGTACTTGTACTTGTACTTGGCTTGGCTCTTGTACTTGTACTTGTACTTGTACTTGTACTTGGCTCTTTTGTACTTGTACTTGTACTTGGCTCTTGTACTTGTACTTGGCTCTTTCGCTCAGAGAGAGACAGGGGGAAAGAGAGAAAGCACTAGAGAGAGACACAGAAAGAGAAAGAGAAAGAGAGAGACGCAGAGAGAGAGAGAGAGAGAATAGCCGAAGCCGGTGCCCCCGGGGCCCTCCTTCCTCTTTCGCCCTTTTCCCTCGTGTCTCTTCCCTCCCTCTGGGCGGGGCTTCATGTCCCTGGCCCTGGCGCGACGGGCTGCGGGATCGTCAGCCTTGTTCGCTCTGGCGGGGGCTGCAGGCGCAGGCAGCTCGTGGGCCTGGTGGGCCACCCATGCTGCCCAAGATCCTCGGGCTCAGGACATGGCTGTCCAAGCTGGCGCGGCTGGGGCAGCTGCGTTCGAGTCCGCCGCGGCGTGGATTGAGGACCACGCCACCAGCACCGTCGCTGGGCAGGAGCAGCTCTGCTTCGCCAGCTGGCAGGTGTACTGCGCTGGCGCCACCCTGCTTCTGCTCATCATCACCCTGGTGCTCATTTGCTGCGGTGCCGCCCTCGCGATGGCATGTTGCTGTGGTCCTATCGGGTACTTCGGAGCCTGGGCGGTGGCGGGACGTGGCAACCCCCCGCCGCATGCTGCAGCCGTGCCGCACACAGGACTGCAGCGCCAGCCCCAGCCCCGGCCTCGTCGAGGAGCTGGCGGACTTCATCCGGCTGGGCGGCGCGCCCGCCCTTGACGAAGCGGCTCGCGACCTGGGCGTGCCGCGCGATACGGTCCAATCGTGGTGGGTGCGCTGGCAGCGGGTCCACGCGGGACCGCGCCGCCCAGTGGTGCTCCCGCGCAACGCGTGACGACATATGTCCTTGGGAGGGTGGCTCCTGGACCTTACGGAAGAGGGCATCGAGCCACATCCAGGACCTCGGGACTTCATGGTGCAGGTCCGCGAGCTGGTGGACGCGCAGTCGGCCGATGTCCAGGAGGCTTGGTGTCGCAGTCAGCCGCGCGAGACACTCCCGAAAGTCCACCACGACCTTGCGAGGCGCATCGAGTACCTCGAGTGCGTGCTTGGCGAGAGGCCTTGCCCTCCCACGCCGGTGGCGGCGGATGGAGACGCAAGCGCCGCCAGTGAGCAGGTGGAGGGCGAGGAGAGCCTGAGAGGAGGAGAAAGACGAGGGGGGCCGTCCGATGCAGGCGGCGAGGACGCCATCGGCCACGCGGCGGGGACAGCAGGAGGACAGGAGGGGGTGCCGCCGCCCGCCGCCCTGGAGGCGATCAGGCAGCATCTTGCTGTGAGGGTCGCGCGACTGGCGGCGTTCCTCGAGGAGTTGCCCCTGGACCTCGAGGCCGATGAGGCGCGAGGTGCTTGAGGAGATTGAAGAGGAGGTGGAGGAGGAAGAGGAATACATGTCATCCTTCACCTTGCTGTGTGCCAGGAGGCGGAGTAGCGCGAGGTGGTAGCGGAGGAGGCGCGCGGGGTGGGGGCGGATCAGCAACAGCAGGCCGCGGGCGAGAGCGGCAGTTGGGAGTAGGAGGCGCGCTTCGACGTGACCCCTCTGTCGCTGGCGGGCACCCCCCAGCAGCCTGAGGCGGCTGTGGCGGCGCTGGACAGAGCGCAGGCGTCCCTGGAGAGCGACATTAGTTCTATGATGTTCGACTCGCCGACAGAGTGCCCGCCCGGCACGCCCGTGGGGCGGCTCCCTACGCCCGAGGCTGCTGGGGGGGAAGACGCTCAGCAGGCGAGGATTCCAGGTGGAGGAAGGGCACGCATAGGAGGAGCAAGGCGCGTGGAACTTCCCAGGATGCGGGCAGCAGCTGGTGACCTCGCGCCCAGGTCGAGGGATGAGGTGCGACATCTGCGGAGGCGGCTGGGGAAGAGGAGGTTGGGCGAAGGCTTGCGCGCCGCGCAATGCGCTGGCGTGCGCTGGATGCGCCGCGTGCGGAGAAGCAGGAGGAGCTGCTGGCCTTCGGCGCGTCCGTGGAGGAGCAGGGGAGACGAGGGAGGAGGCCGGCGCAGAGGCGGCAGCAGCGGCCGCCAGCAGTAGCGCAGCTGCTGCCACGCAGTCCGGCAATGCGCTGGGGAACGCAAGCGTGGTGTTCAACATCCGTGAGGCGTTGTCTACTGTCAGTGCTGCTCTAGCCGCTCTGGGGCCGGAGTCCCCCATCGTCGATGGTGCCTCTCTTCCAGTTCCCCAGCCAAGGAACAGGCAGTATATGTGCTGGACGGGGTGCCAATCAGTCTTGACGCCAATCTTCATATCTACTTCCCGTGGGCATGACTGCGACCGCTGCAAGGTGCACCGCGGTGCGCGTGCACGCATGTGGAAATGCATTAGCTGCAGCTTCCTGGTTTGTCTGAGCTGCCGACGGCAAGGCGTGTTTTTTGGTGCCGACCTTCTTGCTAGCCCAGCGCCCTCCCAAGCGGGTGATCAGCTTCCAGCCCGACCGCTACGGCCACCAGGTGCACCAGGAGCTAGCGAGGTCCAAGGTCTTCCACAGGCGCCTGCACATGGACACGATCAGCCCTCAAACGCCCGCCTGCATCCCGAAGTTGCTGATGATCCAGCTTGTCTTGCTTGGTCGGGCCCTGACGGGGGCCACAGCGACCTCCTTCGTCACCCGCATGCTGACGCTTCTGAGACGCTTCCCAGAGGTGGCACCCTTGACTTCGTAAAAGGCCTAGTCCAAAGATGCGGCCGACTCGCCGCGACGGCGCTCGAGTGGTTCCTTTCCAAGTTGGGCTGGCCAGGGGAAAATGCTGAGCGCGCTGAATGCGTTTCGCTTTTCCTGCGCCACTTCGACTTCATTGTCGCCCAGGATCTGCGGGGGCCGGCGGACGTCAATCACATGGTGGCGAATATTCCTCAAGACACGCCCAAGGTTTCTCCCGTCGTGAAGGGGCGGTTGCAATTACTCGAGCGGGGCCATTGGCATCAGGCAGTCGTTGATGTCATCGCAGACGCTGCAAAAGCCAGAGGCCGCGCCGCTGCCAGACGGGCCGCTGCCGCAGCTGAGGACACCAGTGAAATACAGACGAAACAATTTGAATATTGCAGTCTCAAAGTCATGCACGGCGACGCCAGGACAGGCCGCCGGGCACTCGGAAGCAGCGGGGTTCACCCGCCTAGCCTTGAGACGGTCGACCTCATGAGGGGCAAATTCATCGTGGACCCGATGGGCGACACCACTGCGCAGCGCCTGGGTCTCTCGCAACGGGCCGCGCGATGCAAGCCAGTGAGTGTGCAGGGAAAGATTGTCAGTTCCGTTAGCTGATGTCAAGACAGCAGACTGCAAAACCTCGGGCACGAATTCTTGGTGAAATTCCAGATTCAAGAACATCGCCTCCAGCGATTCTGGTCTGGCGGCTTTGACATCGCGGGCGCGAGCGTGGGCGTCGGGCACCGTTCCTGAGATCATGGCGGCGCCTTGGCGCGCTGTTCTTGGGGCCCCTCTGAGGAAAGGCGATGGTGGCGAAGACGCCCAGCCGATCATGATCGGAGAGGCATTGCTCTCCTTGCCAGGGGCGGGCCTGCAGGAAGCCTTACAATGGAAAGTTGCCAGACTGCTCTCGGGCACCAAACTCGGCATCGGCATCGAGGCCGGACCAGGCGCTCGCCCGGCCGCGCCCCAACGACGCTTTCTGCGCTTTTGACAAGCACCAAGTTTTCGGGGGGGTCTCGAGGGCGGAGATCTTGGGAGACGTCATCCAAGACAAGACGTCCTGGATATCGCGCCGTACCTGATCAATTCTCGGGGAGCTGAAGGCACGCCTGTCCATAGCATATGGTGCTACTTCTGGGGATTCGATCGGCATGCGGGATGATGTTTACAAAGGACATTCTTTCGTCGCTACTCTTCTGCCTGGGACTTCAGCGCGCTCTCCGGCGGTTTCTGCGCGAACTTCCTGACTCCCCGCGTTTTGCCGGCGGCGCGCCCGTGCACCTGGAGCGCGTGGACGACGCGTTGATGGAGTTCGACCCATCGATAGCGCGCACGCGGCTGCCGTTGCTTACAGATGCCCTGTTCACGGTAAACCTGCGCCTTAACATCACCAAGGCGAAAGCGCGGGCGCCGCCAGCGGCGGACGGCGTTCTCCACCCCGCTCTTCAACAAGCAGGCCTCCGCCAGGTCCCCGATAGCCTGGAGGTGATGGGGGGCGCGCTGGGCGGCCAGCTCGCCGCTCCAATCGGCCACCCGGCCGCGCCGGCAGCCTCCCTGAAACGCGCGGAGACGGCGGAGAAGCTCGCGCAGACGGCGCAGCTCATGCCTCGCACGCCACTTGCCCAACCTGCACGCCGAGCAGCGCGGGCGCCGCTGGACCAGCAGCTCAACAAAGCCGACACGGCTTAAAGGCACCCAAAGAGGGCGCCACGACGGCGCAAGAGAGCCCCAGGACGGCCCACGCGGCGCCCAAGATCGCCCAAGAGGGCCCCAAGACGGCTCCAGGAGGGGCCCAAGAGGGGGAATACGAACCGAGAATTCGAGCCTTCCGCCCCAGAAGGCCTCCAGGAGGCCCCAAGTGTCAATGATGTCGGAGATCGACCAGTCCCCATTCTCCGCCCGCGCGCAAGTTCCGCGGAATCGAGCAATATGAAAGCGGTCGTCTGCGCGACCAATCAAATGCAGCAAATAGAATTCAGGGAAACCCCAGTCAGCGACTGGAACACATCTGATAACTTGTCATCGCCGATAGCTCGAAAAGGGGACCCCCTGATACTATTCAGAGGACTGGCCACAGGATCTATCGTGCTGTCTCTTTCCCTCCAATTGCTGATCCACTGCGTTTCCAGCTGCGCAGATGCGGGCAACGCGCGCCCATCTTCACGCAGAATATAAGATTTCCAGATTAGGAGCTGGAGATCAGCACGTCACAAGAAAAGCACCGCCGTTCCCGTCGCAGCCCACATCAGAATGGGCCAAGTGCATCCGTTCAATAACAACATCAACATAGAAACGAAATTCACTAGATTTCGCCCCGCGGCAAGAGAGAATCCTCGTGACCAAGCCCGCCTTGACCCCTGAAACTGGCAAACGCATCTCGCGAAGCATAGCCTGCGCATTACATGCTCGCATACTCTCGAGCCGACGACGAGCGTCCGATCTGTCGTCCTCTATCATCGGGCGGGGCAATGTGCGGTGCAAACGGGGATGGAACAATCGCAGTCGGCGAAGCACGATCCGCTTTCGCCTCTCACATTGATGTAGGATCAGTTGTCCTTTGCAAATACTGCCACACATAAAGACAAAACAATCATCAAAATAATTCTGAACAGAACATGTCATAAACGCCCCGGCCAGTGAAAGCACAAACCTCGACCAAACGTCGAATGGCTGAGCCATAGACGTTGACATCTGGCAAACTGCTTGTTCCGATGCGGTTGACACCGCAGTTGCTGCTACAAGAGCTGGCACGGACGTTCCAGACGAAGAACTGAATGTTAGAACTCTTGCAAAAATAGCATGACACGCAATGAGCGCGTCGCAGATGTGCCAACTGCCTCATTCACTTTAGAATGGCATGCAAACTCATGTGCGTCAATCCTTGCAATTCGGTCTGGCGCAGCACGCATTCATCTCGCCGGCGTCCTTGTAGTTCCACTCTCTGCGCTTCCTCCCCGGGGTCTGCCTGCCTCCGCTTCCCGAGCGAAGGCGCTCGGGGATCCGGTCCGAACGTCCGGGGATTATCGTGGAAGACTCGGCCTTGGCATGGTGCGTCCATCTTCCTGGCAAGTCCGCCAGTCAGTTGCTGTTCGGATCGGACCCATTTGATGCCTCCATGCTAGAACGGCAATCTGAAACCAAAACTCCTTGCCACTCCTCAGCTGCTTGGCGATACTCATGTCCAAGCCTACAAGCTGAAAAGATATCTGCGCACACCGCACGTGTCCAAAAACAAACATCTTGAGTTTCAGAACAGCTGTAAGACTCTGAAAGGGCACTCCGCACTGCACGTCCAATGCGTCCGCTCGACCATGCCGAGAGCGTGCATGGATGCAGCTTCGCGTGGCCGCCCATCATGTTGCCATCTCCCACCATGATATAAAGACCACGTTGGCTCTTATGGTTTGGCATGTTGTTGAAGGATGCGCCGTGTGAAGCCATGATAACAGACTTAAATCAAATCCTCCACGGAAAACCGCATGAGTCTTCCCCATCACGGCGGATAGACCTCACCAAACTGTTCATATCCTTCATGTCCTGCACCGTCGGCTTCGACATCTGGCCAGCAAGCCGCGATGCCTCGCAACTGCATTTAAGAAGCAGTAGTCGCACCACCCACTGGATTTGCCCATTCATGCCACGAGGCGCGCGATATTCAGCAGCGGTAAGTAGCTCTTTCTCCTGCTCAGCCCTGTCACGGGGCATCCGGTAGTCCGTCATCACATCGATGTACATGTCCATGTCGACGGTGATAGCATAGTCTTTGTCCTGTTGGAAGCGTCGCCCAGTAAACGTAGTTCATTCTTGTGCGTTCTGTAGATCATGCCAGTCTCCAAACTGCACCTGGCTCCTCAACTGCTGAATCACGTGATCACAGAACTCCTTGTTGTTCTCCATGTCGAAGGCCATGAGCACGTCGTCGACGCGCAGGCACAGTCGCCCAACCAACTGCCCTTGGTTCATCAGTTTGAAGTCGGCAGTCTCGAACTGCAGCTGCTCGAAGCCGATGTCTCGCATAATCTGGACAGTTCTCTTGTACCAAGCCCAAGCCCTTGCCGCGTCGCTAGTGCCATAGATGTTTTTGTTGAGCTTGAGTAGGCTTCCCTCTTCGATTCCAGGTGTGCTCATGCCCTGCAAGTTCCGGGGTATTTTGAAATACAGCTCCATCTCAATCTTGACTCCCTGCAGAAAAGCTCTAGTATCATCGCCAGTATAACATGAAAATCGCTTGCACGCGGCAACGTTGCATTAAATATTCTGCATAAAGGGTGGGCATGTCGGCGAATATCTTCGTAGTTTCTCATCGTACTTCTCTTGGTAACCTGGCCCCACAACTCGACATTTGCGTTGGAAGTTAGCGTTCGTCACGGCCCTTGTTCGCCCATGCAGCTCGGCTTTCGATCTGTAGCGACTTATCGAGATTCTTGGCAATTGTCGGCGAAATTACGGTCACGGCGTCGTATTTGGTCCAAGTACTCTATCATTTAATAAGTGCGTCGGGACGCTTCTCGGCACGTTCTCGGGTTTATCCGTCATCACGATTGAGTACCTCCGTTATGTACAGCTCGCCCTTCGATACTCGGTCAGCTCGTTCAGCCGCGAAAGCTTCGCACATGACCGCGTTGATGGCATAGGTGGTACGCAATCTCTTGTTGTTTTCGGAGGCCGTGATGTTGCGACCAATGTGCGTTCGCCCTCCGTGCACAGTCTGGCATGCTGGCGTTTTTCTTTGTAAGTCTCGATCGCCCAGCACGTTCTGACTCACCTTGTTCACGATTCGCTCGTTGGCGAGTTCGTTGTCGTTTTCGTGCCGAGGCTGAGGTCCATCGCCACTCGATCCAGACGGCGCACTGGGCCCTGCCGCTGATGTTGGAGTTGGTGCCGGATTGTCCGGTCCAAACGACTGAGGTGGTCTTTTAGGTTCAGCACCTTCGGTAGGCCGGTCTTGTCGAACAAAATATGGGTTTTGTCCTTGTCCATGGGAAGGGTCATCATTAGTCCGATACGTATACTCCACCACAACATCCTCCATATCCATATCACGTACCAGAGGAATTGCAGGGGGCATTTCCAGACTGTCACGAGAAGTATCCTCACGTAGGGCCTTTGTGTCGTAGATGAAGATACGTCGCCGTAGAAGCCTGTCTCCACGAATAACATTTTCTTCTGGTAATGGGGCCATCATACATCGTGTAATCCTTGTCGCCAGAACTGCGTCATATGGACCACGGGGCTGCGCTCCAATGATCGTATCCCAGGTGCTGGGTATACTTGATGATCCTTCTGGCCATTCAGCTTGTACACGACGTCGTTGTGTCGGTGGTTGATCTTCTGCGTCATCAGGTTTTTGATCTGGTGCGCCCTCCATACTCGGCGGGTCCTGTTCGGGTTGGTCAGGGCCTGCTGGTGTTTGAGACTGAGGTTCCTGTGGAGGCTGCGGCTGTAGCTCTGGCTGCAAGGGCTCTCTTAGCGGTGCAAACGTCGTGTTCCGAAGATCGACGAAACCACGCTGACCACGAGGAACTCTTGGCCACTCACGCTGATCTCCAGGAATACGATCTTTAACATCATTGATTGTCGGTCTCCTCAAGATATTCTGTCCATTCAAAACGGGATACCATTTTGAATCAGCCAATATCCAAATTGATCCTTGCCAATCACTCGAGCTGGTCCTTGTCACTTCCGATGTAGGTTGCGTTTGCCTCCACCTGTGCGCAAATAGTGAACCCATTCACCTCGCTCGAATGGTCCAGGCTGAGGTCGGGTCTTTGATAGTACAGCTCGTCGTAGAGCTAAATTGTCGGCTGACTGGTGGATGGCAATCATCTCACAAGCCTCTTGTAGTCGCAGTCGATGCCACATGAGCGATCCTTGGGTAACTTGTCCAGCAACCACGGGATCGGCATTGATATCTCCGAGAGATGCCGGTAGTGAGGGGTTCTCGCTATGTACCCATTGCGTTGGCCTGAATCCCTTGTTGCTGGCGAGTCGGTTCAAAGTCTGAGGAATCTAGTATCCGGCAACTCGGGCACTCTCGTCATCTCTGACCTCCAGCTCGCGAAAAATGTTAGTGGCCATCTCCTTGAGGGAACGGATATTTCGTTCAACCTTCCCATGTTTGTGATGCTCTTCAGGAGCAACTGGAGTACATGGCACTCCAAGATCCTGACACATAGTCTCAAACTCTAGGCGAAAAGCTGCGTCCTGATCAATCTGCATCCTCTCCGGGGTGAGCAGATTGCATTGCCAGCCCTCCGTGAAAGCGATCTTCACATGTGTTGACGTTGGACTTGGCTTCCGATCTCCACCGCTAATCATCCGTTGAATTGCTGTAAAGTCGGAAACAAGGTCAAGCACATCCAAGAAAGCATGCATATTCCCACCCAAATCTGGTACGTATGCAATGTCCATGCCCAGACACTGATTGAATCGTATCGACTTCGGTAGGCTTGCGATAGGATGTGCTGGCGGTCGCTATTGACAATCACATAGCTCACATTTGAAAAGCTTGGCCGCTGAGATCGCTGCTGGTGATCCTCCGCCTATCCGAAAGTGTCGGGCAAGTTCTTCACCGCCCTGAGCTTGATGTGAAACCTGTGGCGGGATATGTGTCAACGGTGTCGGGAACTCCCAGGATAGTCCCGCCTCCTAGTAGCTTCTCGAACTCATATTGTTGTTTGACACATCCGAGAATCCGTTCAGCCATGTCTGCTGTCCATATTGAAAATTCAAGTGACTTGCCACCACGTCCTTGAGCTTGACCATGTCCGTGATCTTGTGAACACCGAACTTCAAGTGCATATGCCAGCGCCACTGCTGACGTCACGAATCTTGTTGGTTCCTGAAGTAGATCTCCACGATCATCTCGCAAATCAAAGGCACATTGATCACATCGAACCCAAATCAATCCAGGTGGCAACTCATCTTTGATGATGTTCCACATGTGTGAACATAGAGGGTCCCCCAGTAATACATGACGTCCGTGCTCCATTCGATGCCTGACAATTGCGGGTGCAAACTGAACATGCGCGAATGCCCTGGCTTGGCGTCGTCGTCTCTCCTATGGTGGAAAGAAGTTGTTAATTGCTGACCACGCGTCACACGGAAATGGCACTATCGTGAGATATGGGTCTTCAGATTTCCTTCATCGTCTTTGCCTGCACACTGGGTAGCAGTAAATCATCGCCCGTAGTACGTAGGTTTTTGCATTTTCCGGTTCTCGTACCAAACTCCGTCGCCAGACGAGTAACAGATTGACCGCCGTAGATTTCCTTGACCATTGTCCCAGGAATATGCAGACGATGGCGATCAACACGCAGAACACTCCACGTAGCTTTCATTTCCTGACCAGGGTCGGCTATCCACGTATCCACTTGTTTCTTCCGGGACTTCGTCATGATGCCGATATTTGTTTACATGATATTGTTGCTCTGCGTCTGGTTTGATTCGTTCTCTTTTGTTGCCCAGACGTCCAGCGTTTTCGTACTGATGGTAGGTGCTTCCCGATGTGTCGGTGTCTTCGGAAAGTCCGTGATATTGACCATCAAGTGATTATTCTTGGATCGTGTGATCTTCACTGGCGTGTCCGAAATCGCTCTGAACATCACCTGATTGTGTTTCACACTAATGAGCGTGTCCAGGGCGTCCATCTGATCAACACTCACGAGCATCGGTGCGTCAGAGTTCGGCAGCCTCTCGAAGTTGAGCGTGCAATCTCGTCCTTGAATGCCATTTGTACTGCCTGAATACTTTTCGCCCTGACCGGGGCAGATGTGTTGATGCCTTTGAAGATCGTCCTGCTGGGCATCTGTAGGTTTGCTAGCTCGAACTTCTCTAAGTGCTTGTCGATAGCTCTGTCGCCGCCGACCGGAGCCAGAGCCGCAGTGTCCAGGACCACGTAGCTTGGGGGTACCACCGGCTCTGCCACCATCGTGTCGACTAACTCCTCGTTGATGTCAGTAATCGTCTTGATCGGATCATCGGGTTGGTTCGTAATAGGCATTAGCATATTGCATTCCTGCTGATGTCCAGCTCCCGATGCTAGCATAGCCGCTGCCAGACCAGTACGTGCCAGAAATCCTCCAGCTCGTCCTCGTCCAGCTCCTCGTCCTGATCCTTTCGGCTTCTGACTGGCTGCTTTCCTCGTCTTGCTGCATTCTGGGTCGCCAGCCCAGTGTCCTACTTCATGGCATGCACTGCACTTGCTTTGCTTATGGAAGGCGCCGAGCTTGTCTTGAAGCTCCTTGGTGCCGAAACTGATCTTGCCATCGAAGTCGATGTATGTCTTGCCCTGTCGAAAACCTCGGTTCGTCTTGCCATCTTTGATGAATTGTCGTTGCCGGCTGTAGTTCGATGAGCTCGATCCTCCTTTGCCACTTCCACGTCTTTTTGCCGCAAATGCTCCGACGACCTTTTGCGCCTCTGCCGCAAACGTCTGCACTTCTTCTTCCGATAGGTTTGCGACGTCCACAACTGCGAAAGCCGTCTCGAGCTCTTCCACTTCCGCCGACAAAATCGCAATCTCGTTGTCTTCATCATCGTAGTCTTCTTCTCCGTGTTCCTCCTCGGCTTCGTCATCCTCGATCTCCTCCTCAGGATCCGCACCGAAGGTTGCATTCCATCTGAACCGTCGTCCTCCGCCATCACGCTTGTGATCTCGGCTACCTCGAGCGTCAATGCTGTCGAGCTGAATCTCGAGGATGTCGCATATCGCATCCCAATCAGATTCATTCTGAGCCTGGCCCAGGAACGTTTTGTGCTGAGCCTCCGTAATACCACACATGTCTAGTAGGAAAAACGTTTTGAGACCCTCCGACAAGAGGCGTTTGTCCGTTCGTGAAGTCTCTCAGCTTCTCGTATGCGTCCATCCGCCGTTGGATAAAGTCCTTTATCGGCTCTCCTGGCTTCCGGTGTCCGCGTCTGAACTAGTCCAGAAACGCCTAGTGTTTCTGCAGCGGGGCCACTTTCTCCACATGTGAGCGAACACGCTTGATGAGTATGTCGAGTGCCTGCCCGACAGCCGCTTCTTTCTCCGTCGGAGTGTTCCCTTTTGAAAACTGCTCGGCAAGGGCCTTGACGCTGATCTTCTCGTCTTTGTGGCACAACGTCCACGCTCGCCCGCTGAGTCCGTTCTTGACCTTGGCGATGAAACCTTTCTTCTTCTCGGTGCTCTCCATGCCCAAGAATCCGAGCCGCACTCTCTCATCCCACTCTTCTGCTGCTTCCGTCTCCATCAAAACACGGAATGCCATCTTTATCCAACCGCACGTGTGATCGTGGATTTTGATCGTTCGCCATCGTGAAATCTGAATTGCTGACCTGCTCTCGAGGACATCGAAATTGCTCTTGAGTAAGTCTGAACTGCTCTCGAGGAAGCCTGAACTGCTCTCGTGAAAATCTTACTGCTGCGTATACTCGAAATCACGCACACGATCGCAAGATACACTCTCACCCCAACAATAGTACTTGCCTGTCCGCAAAGACCAGGTCTTGACTACAATAATGGAAAAGACGAACCAACTCAGCATAGGCCGTCCTTCGTTGACTGCTCCGCTACCAGTGTCAATGATGTTGGAGATTGACCAGTTTTTATTCACCTTCTGCACGTAAGCTCCGCGGAATCGAGCAATATGAAAGCGGTCGTCTGCACGACCAATCAAATACTGCAAGTCAGTGACTGGAACATATCTGATAATTTGTTATCGCTGATAGCTCAAAAAGAGGGTCCCCTGATACTATTGAGAGAAATGGCCACAGCATCTATCATGCTGTCTCTTCTCTCCAACTGCTTATCTACTGCGTTTCTAGCTGCACAGATACGGGCAAAGCACACCCATCTTCACACAAGAGGCCCCCAAAAGAGCCCAAGAGGCCCACCAGAGGCCCTCTAGAGGCCCCACGAGGCCCCAAAGAGGCCCAAAAAAGAGGCCCCATGAGCACCCCAAACGGCCCCCAAGAGTCCAAGAGGCCTCCAAAGCATACCGGTGCATAGCGAAGGACCGCTTAGCCTATCGTGGCATCGTAGCGTTGCATGACATGGCATGGCACGGCACAGCACGACAGAGCGAACCGTGTTAGTGCATATCACAGTATGTTTCAGCATGCCATAGCATTGCATTCCATAGCAGTGTCTAGCTGAGTCTAGCACTGAACGCCACGACGTAACATTGCCTAGCATGGTATTGCATATCATGATTCATGGTGGCGTACTTCGGCATTTCAATGCACATGAATTAATCAAAAGCACCGTACTGCTTTGCGCAACAGTAAACGGAAACCCTGCAAATATCACACCCCCGTTGTTGCTCTTATTGTAGCCCTGTTTATTTTAGCCTAGCAGCTCAAAACATGGCATAGTATTGCGCACGGTATGCCGTGTCTGCGCATAACATGTAACGTGGTTGCATCGCTATTCATAGAAAACATAAGCTGATATGGTTCAGCGTATCATCTCATATATTATTATAATATTTCGCATCACAGCATGTGATGGCATGCCATGCGCAATGTAGAGTATATCATATTATTGCATTCCATACTGAATAGTGGCATTGCGCTCTATAGCGTAGCATGGTGTCTCATGACATTACATAGCATAGTGCAACATGGCGCTGTAGTGCTGCATTTTTTCTGGCCCATAGCTTGGCGACAGATCACCGGTCGACGGGTCGATGAGAGCGGAGGAGGAGGAATGAGGAAGGGGCAGGAGGAAACAGAGAATGTTGACGTCATTATTCATGACCGGCTTGTTGTCTCAATGCGGTCAGAATTCGACCAGCGAGAGTCTAAGCGCCCGCGAAGCGCGCGAGATGGTTCTAGAGTATGTATATAAATAGTTGTGTACATATGTTTTCAGTTATGTATGTCCATGTGGATTTGTATACATCTATGTATATGTTTATATACATATATGTATGTATAGAGAGAGATGAGTGTGTGTACACGACGACTTGCACCAGAAAGGACATATTCGATCTGACCATTGTGATAATTAGCACGGCTACCTTGATTGAATTACGCATAGCCTGAGTCTGGATCATGGTTGAAGTTGTTGGCATTTGTGTGCGATACTTGCCCCTTAAAAGAATGCGAGCGCGACCAGCATGCACGCGATGTACCACATCTGGGGCAAGAGACGCACAACGCCCATGTGCCCCGTGGAAGAATGGCCAGACAGATGGTGAGACCGTAATGTGTCATTATTACAAGATCGTGCACTCCCAATTATTGCGCTTCGGCTGTGATGATGTTTGTGGACGATGTGGAGGGAGCTGGAAGCCATGCGCGAGCGCCTCACCAGCAAGGAGTTCTGGCCACCTCGCCCGAGTCTGGCCAGAGAATGCGGCTACCTGATCGACGGACTGGGGGAGGGGGATGATATCGGTGTGCAAGGAGCGTGGAATGTTTGTTTGGATGGTCTCAGAGCATGGAATGAGCTTCCGGAAGGCAATGTTTGCCTCGTGATCTTCGTTGTTGGCAACAGTACGCCGACAAGGGCTAGATGTGGCGCAGTATTTGGGGGAGCAAGTTCTGGATTGTTTGTCTGCAGGCCATATATTCCAATAGTTGGTTGTTGGGCGATCTGAACCATTGTGGCAGTATTGTAGAGGGCTCTGCGTCGCATGTTCACATACATGAAAGCGACAGGCATCACACTACAGGTATGGATTCACTCTTGCGTCGGTGTTTATATGCCTGCAAAAGCCTGCAAAGGCGCACATCCATGCGAGCGATGTGCGCACGCATGCGCACATACTGTGTAGTTATCACTGGTGGCAGAAAGCCTGGCCGCGCTGGCATGCCGCTACACGTCTTTGCAAACGGGTGCGCGCAGATGTGTAGGATTCTGCACCTGTTTGCAAGCCAGGGCGGGCTGCTATCGGCAGCGATGTTGAGCGCTGCTCCGCACGAGCGCACTTGGCGGATTCATCCACGCTGCAGGTCTTTGCGGTGTACAGTGGGAACGGGGAACGTGCATCGAGAAACCGGGCGCTGCGCGGTGACTTCCCGCAGGCGCTAGGACGCTGTTGCATCCATGGTACCTTGGGTTTCCCCCCCACGTGCACCTCGCGCGTGGATTCTCAGTGATGGGCCTGTTTTCCACCACCACCACCATAAGTTGGAGGGGGGGTAGGAGGTGGAGGACGAGGAGGAGGAGGAGGAGGAGGAGGAGGAGGAGGAGGACCCCATCCCCCTCCAACTTGTGGTGGTGGTGGTGGTGGTGAAAAACACGCCCATCACTCAGGGTTGGTGTTCTTGCGAGGACCTCCCGCGGCCGCGTCCGCACCGCACCACCAGTCAGTGAAGGTGAAGGGTCGGACAGGCAGGGCCCGCATACGATTCGATCGGATGTGATTCGATCCGCCCGTCGGGGCAGCGATTCTGCTTCGATTCGAGGCGGTCCGATTCTCAGAAGGGTGAATGGTATCGATACCGCCACCTTTGCCTCGTTTTCTCCATGTCGGGCCCCCTGGGAGGCCCTCGTCGCCACCGCTGGATGCGGAGCCAAGCGCGATTTCGATTGGAGACGATTCGGTTGCGATCGGATCAGGTCTTTGGATCCGATCCGGTTCGCAATTCGATCCACCACAGGCCTGGCAGACGTGGCAGGCGCGGCAGACAGGCGGGAGGGCCCTGGAGCAGAACCGGGCGAGGGGCAGCCGCGCGATCAGGGGGGCGCGCCCTGGGCTTCAAGAGGTGCGTGAGGGGCACCAGTCGAGGAAGCGCAGGCATGGATTAGGCACGTGTACTGGCGACCGTCGGCACGCTCCGTCGCCAAAGCTGGCAGCAGTTGCACCCTGCTTCAGGGCTTGCGCTTCACGATCCGTGGATCGTGTGTTAACACGCCATATCCACGGATCCTAATCAGTGGTAGCGTGTGCCCGAACCAGCTGGCAGGGCAAGGCGCGTAGAGGTGGTGCGCCTGCAATGTGGAAAGTCTCCTCGGGAACGGGTTCTCCTCCACGTCCTTTCGGGCGTTGCCAGAAGTGACCTTGGCCCAAGGTGGCCCCAGCTTTCAGGGCATGCTCAGATGGCTTCCAGAGCGCTCACGAAGTCCAGAGAGTCACCCAGGGGCTCCAAGGTATTGCATAAAGTCGGGGGCACCTTTGGCCAGGACCACGTCTTGCATACTCAGATTCTTCCTGAGGGCCTCTCGGAGATCCCAAAGTAGCGGGCGACCCCTCAAGGACCATGGCGTTGCAGAGCAGGCCTGTTTCAATGGATTCGCATGTGTACCATGATTGCCTCCAGATGGCCTCAAGAGGAAGTGGGTCGGCCCAGGGCCCGAGACGGGTTCGAGGGCTCCCAGATTGTCCTGGGACGGTCGAGTTGGGCCCAGGCAGCGCAAGTCTGGTCCAAGACGGACCCAATATTCTAGGCAGACCGAGCTGGTTTGAGCGAGCTTCGGGCGGGTCCCCAGCTGGCAGAGTGAGGCATCCAGAGACGGTGCAGCCTTTGGGCCGCTCTCGAAACATTCTGGTGTTCAAGGCGAGGCCTAAGCTAGGGTGGCGCAAACCGCTCGAAGGGCGTCCGCAATCGCACGTGGGCCGCAGCGGGCTCCAAGGTGGGTGATGTAGAAGCCTCTTGATGTGGGGAGGCGCTGAAAATAGTCAAATAGTCCGCGCAGGGTCCACTCCGATCCGATCGATCCGGATCGATATCGATTTCGGTCGGCAGATCCGATTCCGACTTCCCGACGATCCGACACAGCCTAGTGTTGAATGTCGATGATGTGCATATTGGCGCGGCCGATTTGATTCGACTCCGACTCCGCGCCGATGCGACCTGATTCGACACACGTTCCGATCCGATCCGAGCCGATTTCTCGAGTCGATGGTGACTGCTCCTGGGGAGCGACGTGGATGGAGAGACGCACGAGGCAGAGGGTACGCCGAGGCGTCTGCCTCTCGTGCTACATGGCGGACCACTGCAGCTGCGGGCGCCCCATCGAGGCGTCGTCTGCCCGCAGGCCGCACAGCAAAAATCCTGCACAGCCTTGCTCCGCGTGAGCAGACCACGCCTGTTCCAGGCTGCTCCCTAAGCACCCTCCCCATGCCACTCTGCCCGGCGGGCCGAACCCACCCCCGGAACGCGACCCACACCCTCTGTGCCCAGCGTCGGACACGCTCATTCTTGCCCCCCCCCCACCCCCCACCAGTTCCCTGTGCTGTTGAGCAAGTCGGAGTAGGTCGGAGTCTAAGATCATTGCTCTGTCCCGAAATCGGCAGCGCGCGGAGAATTTCGGTAGACTGGCGGTTCATCTGGCAAAGGCATTATGAACGTTTGTTTCTACTTGCTTGTTATATTGAGGTCCGTTTGCGTTCCTTCATCGTCTGATCCCGATGGATTTCACCAATGCCCGCATATTCGTCGGCGATGAGTTATGTTGTCGGCAGCCCAGCTTGTGAACGAGTGCGGCGGTCGTCCACGACCAGACGCGCAATTAATGCAGAAGATACGGGCCATCGCATCACAGCATAGCAGAAGATACGGGCCAGCGCGAGTTGATTATTGTATGGTACAAGGTGTTGTCAGTGCAAGGGATGTGTTGTCCCGTTGTCAAACAGCGAGCACAATCAATACGTACTCCCGTATTCGTCCATTGCTCATATTTCAGTTCACGGAAGGCGATACCGAAAGGGTATTGTGGTATTGTTTCCAGCAAAGCAGGTCTCGCGATTTGTATGCCTAGGGATCCCTTGACATAGAAGAAACTAGTCGTTCGGGGCCTTGTCGGAAACTGTATGACGGCATTCGGCCCACACTCTTGCCGTGTCCGAGTCGTGGATGAAAGACCCCTTGGATTGTCAACGAATCTCGTGGAACCTGTTGCCGAAATCCAAGGTCCCCTGTTCAAGCCCGTGCCCTGTTGCCGAAACCTGCTGCACCCAAGTTTGAGGGCTCCACGATGTGTTCTAGGAAGCCTCCAAGAGGCTCCCATACAGGCCCCCGAGAAGCCTTGATTGTGTTTGCTCTCGTCGTCGTCATTGTCGCCGATTTCGTTCTCCACCTTCTCCTTCCACCTCTGCCTCATCTTCCTCCTTCCTCCACCTCGTCCCCCTCCTCCTCCGACCTCCTACGTCTCGTTCTCTTTGTTGTGTTCTCGGCCCTCGTCCTCTTCCTCCAATTCGAGGACCAGATATTGAGTGGGAGCGTGTCTGCTGAAGTGGTCCCCCCTGTACCCATCGGCTGGACATGACAAGGATCTGGGACTCTGTGTCCCCCCCTGTTCTTACCTGCGACGCATTGGTACGGCAGCGACGTGCGTGAAACGCCCGCGCTGGGGCCTCGGGCCTCACCTGTGCGTATTGGGACGTGTCCCCACGCGGGCACCTCGGTGCACGCTGGCGGAACTCCGGCCGGCGTGGGACGCTGGCCTCTCTCCTCCCTGCCCGCTTTTTCCCTCCCCGCTCGCTCTCCTCCCCTCCCATGGCGGCAGCGCCCGGCACAGCGCGGCTCCGGCCCGGTGCTGGCACTGCACCTCGCCGCCTCGGCGGCCCCGCTCACCCTGGGCAGCGCGGCTCCGGCCCGGCCCACAGCAGGCGGACACAGTCGGCCTTCATGCCGAACCTCGTGGCTGCTACCTGGACGTGAATTGGACTACCACCCCAGGCCGCGACTGACCGCCCGGTGGCACAACGTTGCACATCGACTTAGTGGTCATCCGCATCTCCCGGGCCTCTCCTTACCAGTCGGTGGCACCTGGCGCACTTCGCCTTCCTGGTCTTCCTTTACCTCGCGACGTTGACTTGCTCACGACCCTCCTCACGCAGCAGTCGAGGATGGTGTTCTTGGCGCGCCGATGACGGCAACACCAATCCACTCTCCCTCTGGGACTTCGCCCCCTGCTCCAATCCATGGCGTACCTTGTCCTGCGCAAGATCTTCGGCACCGCCTGTACTCTGAGCCCTCCGGCCGCCCGAGGCCCCGCCCGCCCGCGCCCTGTTTCCCCAATTAGGGCTACTCGCGCCCCGTCTAGCTCTTGACCGGAAAAAGGCCCGCTCCCGACCCGCATACCAAAAAAACGTGTCCGCCGAAGTCATGGTTACCGTTTGTCTTTCACTACGTGTGGCTTCCAAATTCTATCCTTGAGTTGGGTCCTCGTTTTGAATCAACCACCGCCGGCTTCCACCCTTCTGATAATTCTTTTTATTCTTCCTATCCCAAGACATTTTTTGGTTGGGCCCCCGTTTTGGACAAACCATTGTTTGCGCAACCTCCCCCCTCCACTTCGCAAGTTTCCCTTTATTGTTGCGCGCCGTTGTAATATTGATAATTCCAACATTTGTTAATAATTGGGTAAACCTATCGAGCCCGCTCGGGTATGTAGAATTCGTTATCCAATATTAACCCTTGTTGTCGTCCATTCCAAGCGCTCCTCCACGTTTGAGGTAGTGGAATGTGCTGCTTATCGATTGCGAAGTTTGATTCCAAGGCTGGGAGGGATGGGGTGTCGTCCAACAGCTGGGCAAATTGCACGATTCATATTATTAGTTTAAAATGTTTTGCTCTCGTGTCAGCCCCTTGGGATATTATTTGCCAGCTCGCCACGCACATGTTTGAGTCTTCCTTGGCGGCGTAGTTTGGGCCGGCACTGTATGTTCAAAGAGTCCTGAGTCCCGGTCGCAATTTGCTAGTCGGCCCATGCCGTCTTGCGTTGTTTGCACGCCTTTCGTATGTCGTTCAACAGCTCTCAACAGTGAGCAGCCTGTCTTTTGATTATTCTTTGTTGTTGGCCGCACTGGCCACCGAACGATGATCTGTAAGAGCAAGGAAGCTTAGTGTAATCCGTCGCATTTTGATGTCTGCGTGGCGGTCAGAAAGCATGCAGGCTGCACACTGGGCTGCATTTTCCCGTGACCCACATGACCTTCAAGTCCACTGGCGGCTCTGGGTACGATTCTTCGGTTCCAGAAAAGCTCCAACACATCAACATATTGCATTAATATTTCAGGAGGACCCGGTTTTCTTGTTTGGTCGTGGCCCACCGCATGGCCTTGTTTGGTGTCCTGTGGGGAATTCCACATGAACAATTACGGGAGATATGGCGAATGCAGTTTTTGTTCATTGTTTCTCGGTGTAGTAATGCGCGTTCTTCAGGACGGTTCGCTGGATTTATATCCAGCTGTTTCCGGCAATTCAGCCATCGTGCCAGCGCAGTATTATGGGTGGCGCGTATTCGCGAAGGCATGAGGGTTGGCTGGAGACCTCTTGGGGCAGAAAATTTGAATGTTTAGTTCGTGTTCCCACTCTTGGGCCCTGTTTGGGGCCGTCTTGGAGCTCTCTTGCGGGCCTTTTGAGCCGTCTCGGTGGAGTTCGGGGGGCCTCTTAGGCCGTCTTGAAGCGTCGGACGTTCGAAAAGACGAGACACAAAAAATATTCAATCAATTATGACAGAGCAATGGCCTTGCGTGTCGGAGCCCTCTTGGCGGCCTCTTGGGGGCCTCTTTTGGCCCTCCTGGGGCCTCTGGAGCCTTTTGTGGCGGACTGCTCGGATTGTGTGTTCGTGTTCACCATTTTGAACTTTGAAACCATCTTGGGCCGTCGTGAGGCGATCATGGCCCGTTTTGAGGCCAAGGTGGCCCGTTTGGGAGCGATGTCGGGCCGTCTTGGAAGCATCTGGACATCCAGAGCGCGAATCTGTCGTACTGTGCGACGGATCATGACCTCAGGAAATCTGCGAGAGGGAAGGGGGTTTTTCGAAAATGGCACGAATCTTGCCATGCAACACCTGGCATTTTAGCACGCCTCAACGTGCCAGGAGGCACGTGGTGGATCTTAGTATGTCTTACTGGCAACGATACCCGTCCCCTGAACGTGATTGTTCATTCGAGCGGCTGTTGCACGAAAGGTTGTCAGACGGCATCCCAACCGACAGCCCCAGCATCAATCCCAGTACCGCTTCCGACTGCACTATCGACAACACGTTCATATCTGACAGCGGTTCCGAGATGTAGCGGCAGCGAAGCCGTCACCAGTGTCGACGACCATGTTGACGTCAGTTCCGACGATGGTGTCGACAGCCGTTCCGACACCAGTTTCGGCGCCTCCGGCGGAGGCAGTATTGGGTATTGGGCTCGACCTCACTTCCACAGGGAGCTCCACCAACGCCTCCAGTGGGACCGCCCGCATGCGTCCCGAAAACCCAATTTCGCACATCCCTCTAACGTTTCGTGGCCCCAAAGGAGCTCCACCGATGGCCCCAGTGGGACCGCCCGCATGCGTCCCGAACATCAAATTTGGCTTACCCAGCACACGTTTCGTGGTCCCATAGGGGGCTCCACCGAAGGCCCCAGTGGGACCGCCCGCATGCGTGCCGAAAACTTAATTTGGCACACCCGTCACACGCTTCGTGGCCCCATAGGGAGCTTCACTGAAGCCTCCAGTGGGACCGCCCGCATGCGTGCCGAAAACCTAATTTGGCACACCCGTCACACGCTTCGTGGCCCCATAGGGAGCTTCACCGAAGCCTCCAGTGGGACCGCCCGCATGCGTGCCGAAAACCTAATTTGGCACACCCCTCACACGTTTTCGTGGCCCCGTAGGGAGCTCCACCGAAGGCCCCAGTGCCACCCCCCGCATGCGTCCCGAAAACCCAATTTGGCATACCCTTCATACGTTTCGTGGTCCCGTAGGGAGCTCCACCGAAGGCCGAGAAATTAGAGCTCGAGGTGGATGCGCCCATACAGTACGACCTAGTACTGAAGCTTTGAATGCAGAGTTCGCGGGGTGATGCCAAAGTTGTGCTTGCGACGTGCGTCCTTCGAGATCGGAGAACAGCCATACTTGCGCATACTATGTTGCGTCCTTTTCTCACGGAGCACGCATGGATCTTGGTTCCACGTAGTTGCAAAAATGTGATCCCAGGAACCGGCGACTCTGATGACGTTTGTTTTCCTTGGGATGTGCACCGCTAGGCACCAATATCTTGCCGCACGCTCGAATATTTCAAATTCCTCAGCTAAGTTGCGTAAGTTCTCGTACCGGCCATCTTTGAAATTTATATAATGTTGGGTTGCTGAGTTGTCGACGCGCAAAACCACGCGCCAACGTCGAAGCCAATATGTTTCGAGACGCACGCATTGCACTGTAACCCAAAATTATTTATAATTGATTGCGTGCGCATTATCAATGTCAACACCGAAATTTGTTGGCCACATTCCCGAGCGGACGGTGCCTGAGTTGCATAAGTAGTAAGACCACCCATGCAATTTGCTGGCGTTCGTTTCCACGACCTTGATACACCCTGCAGAGGCCAATTCGCGCCACCTGTGGAATTCAGGTAATTTTGTACCCCATAAAGACAAATGGCCAGCTTCTCCGTGCAAAGGTCTTTCTGGAGGCGTATCTAATGAACGATGCCACCATTCGGTTGCCTGCCGAGCTGCTGTGCTAAGAGCGATGCGCGGATTCGCCGATGGGGATCGTGCCCAAAGCGTGAACACATTCGCTCCATGCAATACAGCCCACAAGTGGTGGAGTCGTCGACGACCTTGCGAGAATACTTCCGCAATATGTGAAGTGAGGCCGGCAGCAGATGCTAGATCTCTGGCTGTCAGGGTCCCTGCAGAATCTGTTTCTAGTGGAGTGAAAGCAATCGATTTTGGCACTCTTTGCATGTATATTGTCCTCGACTGACAAAAGATTGGCCCTTTGTGTCGAAGACCCACCCGGCCCAAACTTGCCTTGGAGCGGGAGGTCGAAGGCCCGACGGTCTTGTCGACAGTGGGACGCCGGCCTGACGAAAACAACGGATGGAAGCCGACATGTCGTGCCACGCTTCTTCTTCAGTGGCCGCTCCGCCTAACGGATCGTCCACAAAGTCAGTGTGAATGATGCGCTCACGCAGGGAGAGCAAGCTTAATAGTTTTTGCAAGTTCGCATCGTTGAGGGGACGGCTTGAGACCGAAAGGTAGAAATGTATATCGACCATATTGTTGTCGATTCGGAGAACAGAAACCTAACAGAATTTAGAAAATTATTCGAAAAACCCAACACGTATAGCCAACTGTTTCGTGACATCCAACATAAAATTAATTTCATTGTTCCATAATGTATTTGAAGATCGGGCAATTCGTTCTTCAATCCAGTTATATTGAGATCAATAATAACGTGTTTTGTATCGTTCTTCATTCAACGGTGTTTCTTGGACTTCAGGCGTTTCTTTTAATATTACAGCGCGTAAGTTGACGTGCAGCCGAGTCGACCGCGGACCGTCGAAGCATTCGAATTTTGCTCAGTGTTTCCAAACGAGCGCAATTTGTCTCAGCATGGGCGAGATGCTGTTCTACTGAAGGGTGGTTTGAATATATGCCCATCCGCAGATCCCGATCCACGTGTAATCGGAATCCATTACCCCAATCGTTCAGCAACGAAAAATATGCTACTTGCGAACCAAATCGCCCTAGCATTGGCATCGCAAATTTCATTGATTAGTTGCCAGAATTGGGCGATGTACTACACCGAACGACATTGTTTGTGCCAAAAGGCAACAGCTGACTTGCGCCTTTCATTATTAGCGCGCATGCGGTGCAATTTTTGCACAAATACTTTTGTTGTGAGGGGAACTGGGCCGCGCGGAAGCGTCACTCCCTGATCCTCCGACGAACGTGCATTGTGTGATACACCGCCGGTAGGACGCTTGCGCAAGAGCACCTCATTCTGAGGGGAACTAGACAGCGCGGGCATTCCCCAAACCTCCGACGAACGTGTATTGTAACCTGTCGTGTATTGTAATTTGCCGCCGGCAGGATGCTTGCGCGAAAGGCCGCCTTGCACGGAGGGCGATTTAAATGACACCCTGCATTTGCACGCGTGTTGTCGTGCGCATATTTTTGGCAAGAGGAGGAAAGAGTAGTAGGAGAAGAATAAAGCAAATGTTATCTCATCTCCTTTCGAAAACATATATATATATAAACGATTCGAGCTTACATGTTTTAGATAACCTTCCCGCTGGGGCAGCTCCACGTTGCTGGGAAGAGAAGCGCATCCTACGCTGGAGTCTTCTGGGTTGTGGACACGGGTCAGGTCCAGACCATCATCTTTCTCCTCCTCCTTATCTTCCAGGTGTTGATCATTTGGATGTTCTCCGCCATCAGCTTCAACCATCTCTTCATCATCATTGGGCCAGTTGTTCTTACCTTGAAGACTGCGACGCTCACAGAGGACCTCAGCAGGAACAGGTACCTCGGGAGCGCGTGGGGGCGACCAACGCCCCAATAACCCCGTGAGACAACTTGGGGAGTACCGACTCCGTGGCGTGCTGAGCTTCGGCTCAGTGCAGGGTGGCACGCTCGGGGCTTCTTCCGAACCCTGCACCGCAACCGATTTTGATTCTCGAAGGGAGGCCGGACTACCACGGAAGGCCCGGAGATCGGTGGCACCGTTCATCGCGGACCTCCGAGCTCGTACTGCTGGAGGGCGACGTCGTGACCGAGTGCGCCATTTTCATCGATTTTGTCACCAACGCTCTCTCTCTACTTCTGCTCACCTTACCCTTGTAACAATCAATATGCAGGGCTGGTGCTGGGCGAATCAAACAAACCGCCACATGGCTAAAGCCCTTGGGATGATCCGACTTGCTCGTACTCACGGCTGGGATGCCGCCTGTTTGTCTGACGTGCACTGCCCGTGGGAGTTCACTGACGACCACTTGCTCCCCGGAGCACCTCGGGACCTACGAAACACCGTCGTCGTTATAGAGGAGTTCATTGTCATCTTCGGTACTCGCAGTGCGATTTTGTTGAGCCCGGCGGCGCAGCAGGCTTGGTGTGATCATGAGTGCCATGTCGCCCGACACGAATGCGGCCGCCTCCTCGCAGTGTCTCTGCGTATCAAGGGCGCCTCGTACGCTATTACATCTGTCTTTGCACCAGACCAGTCCTATGGAGCCGACCTCCGGCGTGACTTCTTTGAGCTTTGCGATGAAGTACGTTCGGGAATCCCTGCGACGACCTCGCAGCTGTGGTTGGGCGATTGGAACAGCCATATTGGAGTCGATCCCTGCCAACACTACAGCGGCTTGGGCCGATACCGATACGGGATGAACACACCGACGGGGACGCCTGGGCGCGAGCTGGCCGCCTGGCTTGCTCACGGCCCGCAGCTCGATCTCATCGATTCGTACTTCAACATCCGCCCTCGCGGCACATGGTCACACCTTGTGGGCGGTCGCCACATCCACTTCGAGCTTGATGTCTGTGCGGCGTCGTCGCCTCTGCGGCGCCGTTTTCGAGGGTCAAGACGTTCCAAGTGGAATTCAGCGACCACTGTGGCAAGACGTACCACCTGGCCCTCGCCAAGGCCCACGAGGTGTGGCGGGAGCTTCGACAACGGGGCGTGGAGGCTCAGAAGCGCCCGCTGGCCCTTCATCGTATGCAGGGCTCGCTCCCCGAGGCCGTCGCCTTGAGAGAGCAGTATGTGCGACTTTGCGAAGACCGGACACCGCCTTTGGACGAGAACTGCCCACTTCCTGCCATTCGGGACATCACTGCGGCAGCTGCCGAGGAAGTGGTGGGGAGGGAGTCAAAACGGTGGTGCACTCCGTACCTCGCCGGCCACGCGCGCGAGATGCAGGCGGAGTGTGATGCACTGCGGGAACTTCGCCGCCGCCAGCGACTGGCGCCCACGACGGAGGAGTCCACAGCCCTCCGCCAACAGCAGCAGGCTCGGCCCCAGGCGTATCGTGCTCTCCGCCGCAGGTGGCGAGCGGAGTGGATTTCTGGCATGGTCACGGACTTGGAACGGTCCATGCAATTTCATGATATGGGCCGTTTCTACGCCACGCTGCGCGAGCTTGGGTGTAAAGCTGCAGGAATATTCCCAGCGTGGACGTCAAGATCACACGCCAGAGGCTCTTCGGGAGCACTACAGCAAGCTGGGGGCTGAAGTCAACACGGTCAGTCAAGAAACCCTGGATAGGTTGCCTCCGCTACGCCCTACCTGTGCAGCTTTCGGCGACATTCCTCGACAGATTCTGGCGCAGATGAAGAAGATGAAGAACTCCGCCGGGGGCAAGGACGAGATCACGATCAAGATGCTGTTGCACGGCGGCGACCGGGTGGTGGGCCACACGATCCACGGCATCCAGCACATGTGGGTGACCCCGCCGCAGGAGTGGGAGGCTTTTCTCCATGAAGCAGTGGTTATTTCTCTTTGGGAGCGGAAAGGAGACCCTAAAGATCTAGACAAGCACAGAGGCATCTGCCTGATCTCGATCGCCAAGATCATCGCTCGAGTCTTGTCCGCCCGGCTTACAGCGTACTGTGAAGAACACCACGCGTTGGCCAACGACCAATGGGGTTTCCGGCCTATGCGGAGTACGCTGGGTGCAATCTCGGTGGTTCGGCGTCTGGTTGATTTGGCGTGTCATTGTGGGGCCGACAACTTCGATGACCCTATTTGCGTCGAGCCGTTGGACATGCAGAAAGCATACCCCTCGGCCTCCAGGAACGCAGCGGAGGCTGTCGAGCGCAATGAGGGCATCCCGGAGGCCGTGATTCAGTTTGAAAAGGGCCTGACGGAGTTCACAGAAAATGTTTGTCGGAACAGGCTCGGCTACTCCAAACCGTACAAATTGCTACGGGAGTTCAAAGAAGGATGCCTGGCGTCTTGCGTCCGCTACAAGATTTACCACAACGCGGGCCTCCGTGATTTCCGAGCACGCTCTGCGGCGGCTGGCCTGTCTGACATTGTCCAGCTTCGCCATGCACCGGAGACCGTCCGCATACATCCATTCAACGGCACGCACGGCCCGAAATGGCAGCGGCAGGCCGACACTTGGGAGCGCTTCATCTTGGACCTCATCAGTTTTGCGGACGACACTAACCTGGTACATCGGGCGTCGGTGGCCGAAGCTCGCCGCGATCTGATCACCTCGACTATGAACGAATGGGGCGAGACGGTGCACCCTGACAAGTGGCAACACCTGCGCGCTCGGCGGGCGACGCCGGCGACTGCCGCAGCCCCCGCGCCTGCTGCCGCAGTACCACGCGCTGAGCACCCGCCCAGGCGGCGCCCGGCCGCAGCCGCGCCGGCAGCCGCTCCGGCAGCCGCCCGGGCAGCCGCCCAGGGCCTGGTCCGACGGTGGGTTACTGGCAAGAGCTCGGCGGCGGCCGCCTTGGGCCCAGCCCCGGCGGCGATTCCGCCCGCAGCCGCTCAGAAATGGGACCCATCTATTGAGTTGCTGGGATCTTGGATCTCGGCGGACGGCACCACTGAGCGCAACCTGTACGAGAGGCTGACTCGGGCCCGAAAGCTTTGGTATGCCGTGTATCGTCGATTTCCATCACTGGGCCTGAGCGCCCGGGAGAAGGGCAAAACAGGTCCAGGCAACGGTTATGGTTTCTCTGCTGTACGCCTGCGAGGTCACGGCTTTCAATACGAAGCAGTTGGACATTCTCCAGAGATTCCAGAACAGGGTGGTCCGCGCCGTGACAATGAGCTCCACTCTCACCATCCGCACCATGAAGGGCCGACTCACGCAGACCGATTTGCGGCTCCGGACGGGTATGGACAGCATTAGGGCGCAGATCACTAAGCGCGCGCACTTTGGGTTGGATTGGGCACGTCTGCCGTCGGGGTTCGTCTCGGCTAGAATACCGTATGCTGCGTGGCTGGCTGGACCCTGAGTGCACTCACACAGCAGCGGGCCGCGGTCTCACGTGGAAGAAGCAAGTGGATGATTGGTTGCGTGGCGTGGAGGCGCTTGAGGGACAGGAGCGACCATGGCATGTCTTGGCGACCACGTACGATGACAGCGGTAGCCATCACATGTGGGATCAACTGCTGCGCACTTACGTCGAGGCCAAGCGCAAGAGCGCGGACCAGGACACCCATGCAAACCGCCATGCTGCCGACCAACAGCCAGCACCAGTTCAAGCAGGAGGTGGAGACGAAGGAGGGGGAACCTGGGGGCGGAGGTGGAGGAGGCAGCGACGCTGCTGCTCCCGGCGGAGGCCTGCATCGGTTGGCCCTGCCCTCGTCCAAAGCTGTGGCTAAGGCGAAGGCGCGCATCGAGCCCATGACCACCTGCGAATGTGGCGCCAGGATCCAGCAGCGCTCTCTGGCCACTCGCCACCGCTACTCTTGCGCTCTTCGACGGGCACGGCCGCAAGAACACCACGTTCCAGCGGCGAGGGGGCAACAGGCGGACCGCCAGCGCTGGCAACGGACACCTTCCGCACGCGGGTCGGCGGGACCATCTGCACCGGCAGCGGCTTCTGCCTCGTCGGCAGGGGCTTCCGCTTCTGGCGCCCCTCTGCCGCCACTGCAGCCCCCTGCAGCAGGGCCCGCTCCTCTTCCCGCGCCCCTCCCGGCTCTGCACCCACCCAGGCGCTCGGGAATGCCGGCCTCCCCCCCGGCAGCCGCCGCACCGCCCCCAGCTGCAGGGGCCCTCCGCCGCCCGGCGGCCGCTGCCTGGCGGCGCCCCGCCCAAGCAGAGGGCCCGCGCCCGTCCGACTCCCGGTCCCGCACCTGCCCCTATTGCGGGAAAAGCAGGCAGCCATGAGAGTCGAGGGAGAACTGTCCAAGCATGCCGTTCGAGACCTGGAGGGAGGCGACACGGCTACGTACTATCGCAGAGTACGGGGAGGCGACGGTGAACACCTGGCCCCAACAGTGCCCGCACTGCGGCTTGCCATTTCGGGGCATCTTCGCGAAGAGGGTACACGTCGGGCACTGCAAGAAGCGGCGTTTGGCCGCGAACTTGCCGCTGGACGGATACCCGGGCTTTCGGCAATGTTGATTCGGTCAAGCATGCCAGTTCCAACATCTAGCAGGCCTCCGCAGGTGGCGGCCGCTCTGGGCGACCGCAGCGCATGGCTACGACTGCGACCGACAGCACTACCATCACGACCAGCAGCGTGATTAACATCGCCAGCACCACCACGAGTGGCCGGCCGAGTTAACGTGACCACACCACGGGTGGCCGACTACGACGTGCACCATTGTGAAAGTTAGGAGCTGTGGCGGCATAAGCCCAAATGATGTGACGCTACGATGCAGCACATTATTTTGATAAACGCTGGCGGAAAACAGTGTGTGGCGGTATCCTTGTTTTGGCATCGACTGCTCAGAGACATATGTTCCCGACTGCGACCCGTGCGTGCCACACCCTACAAGCAGCATTGAGGATGGGAACATTGTTCACACTCCATGACGACCGCGACCAGCAGCAGCAGCACCACTACAAGTAGCAGTACGAGCACGACTGCGACGGGCAGCACCACTACTGCGACCACCAGCAGCACCACGACTGCGACCAGCAGCACCAGCGCCAGAAGCAGCACTACGCAGCAGCACGCAGCAGCACGCAACACTACGCAGCACTACGCAGCACTACGTAGCACTACGCAGCACCAGTGCCAGAGCAGCACCACGCACCACCAAGTCGTGTTTGCGGCGGGCTTGGGTCTGGGTCTTCCCACAGCCCCGTCCCGGAACGAGCGCTTGGGCAAGTTGCGGGATATTGAGCCAACTTTGGCTCGTTGTGTATTGCAGCCTCTACGTTGTCATGTTCTACACCATTCACTACGCCATTACATTATGTTCATCTCTGTATTGTGCTTAATCATCCACTACACCATTATGTTGTTTGTTTGTGCCTCCCCACTACGCCATTATGTTCACCTTCGTGCGTGCGTATTGTGTATGCATTACGTGGTACGTGTTCTTGCACACACTATATTGGATACGTGTTTTTGCACACACGAAGAAAACGGACTCAATTCTTCACGCTTCGCGTATCCCCACCAGAGTTTTTGCGTCCTGACCAGTTTGCTGGTTTCTGTACGCAGGCATCGCTCCGCCTCGGTCGGGTCCTCTCTGGCTACTCTGGCCTAGACCTTTGCGTGGATGCGTTTTCTGATGTTGCGACGGTTCGCTGGCGCCGTCAGAGCGTCTCCTGTTGGACGACGTCACCAGTACTACCTGATCATACCCGTCAGGTTCCCTGGATGACCTTCCTGCACGGTGACTGTCTTACCACGCGGTTCTTCTTACTTGGACGCGTCGGGACGATTACGCGCCATTTCCATTTTTGTTGCGCTTGGCTCGCTTCAGGGTTGACCTCGCAGACTCTTTGGGATGCAGTTTGCACGTTTGTCTCAGGCGCTGACCTTTCAGACTCCCTGGGATTGCACGGCGCTGGCTCCTCAGACACCTTGGGTTGCTGCCCCACCGCCTGAGCCGCGCCGCGCGCGCTCGGGAATTTAGCCACGGCCGCGGCCCGACCGTGACTGCCCGCCGCTGGCGCTTCCGCTTGCGGCCGTTTTTTTTGTTGTTGTTTATTTGTTTTTTATTTTTTATGTTCTTCCTCCAGCCCATCCTACCTCAGGCACTCGAACGAAGAGCGCCGATGATCGGCAGCTGTTCTCCTCCCCTTTTCCTCCTTCTCCTCCGCCTTCTCCTCCTCCTCTCCTCCTCCTCCCTCTCCTCCTCCTCCTCTTCCTCCTCCTCCTCCACCTCTTCCTCCTCCTCCTCCGCCTCTTCCTCCCCCTTGGTGGCGTTTTGGAAGTGCCTTCGCACGTTTTAGTGGGCTTTTGGGCCTTGCGGGCGGGCGGGCGGCGCTCCGCCCGCCCGCGCGCAGGGCCCAAGAGGGGGTACAAGACGTCTCTCGGGGCCATCTTGGAGGAGATCGATCAACGAAGGGGGGTTCCTGAATTTCAGCCCCCCCTCAGGAGCCACGATCCTCGTGAGGGGTGTCGAATTTTAGCCCTCCCAGGGGTCGATCTTGGACGCTCTGACCGATCGCGGCCCCCCCGTGTCCAGGTCAGTGGGGAGGGGGTAGGGGGAGGGGTAAACCCCTCCCCGAAGGGGAAAAAGGATGGGTGGAAGAGGAAACGCTCTAAACCACCGACGCCCAGAGGGGCTGGTGGGATTGAGGAGGATGTCGTGGATTTCTGTTGTGGTCCTATCTTTTCTTCATTGCATTACTGCGCCATACCGTACATATCCGTGCACACCATGATAGTTCAATTGAGGAATACGTAGTGGATCTTTGCTGTGGTCCTGTCTTCTCTTTATTCCCTCGTGCATCGACCAAAGTTGGCCTACACATCAATTGTGAACGCATTTATTATTGAGTCGAGAGTGGGAATGCACCATTTCCTACGCCATTATGTTCATCTTTGTATTCGGATACGCATTATCTCACGCTCCTAAAAACACAAAGAAAACGGACTCAATTGAGGAGTATGTCGAGGATTTCTGCTGTGGTCCTATCTGTTCTTCATTGCAGTACTGCGCCATACCGTACATATCCGTGCACACCATGATAGTTCAATCGAGGAGTATGTCGTGGATCTCTGTTGTGGTTCTGTCTTCTCTTTATTCTCTCATGCACCGAAGTTGGCCTACACATCAATTGTAAACGCATTTATTATTGAGTCACACAGAAAGTGGGAATGCTGTCGTTGCTGTTTTGATTCCTCCTTCTCGCAGCGACTTGAGCAGAATATTTCTCTCCCCCGCCCATCTTTGCCGGATAATGCGGAGATGGCCAGCGGCGCAGCAGCCGGATTGGAGGCCCTCCGCGCAGCAGCTCCCGCGCCAGATAAGCAGGCCATGCCCGGCAGCAAGGGCCCAGGAGGCCACGGAGGGGCCGGCGGCTCGGTCCAAGAACTCCAGGAGATGTGCACGCCGATGGGGCCACGACCGCAGCATTCAGACGTTGCAGGATAAATATTATCTCGCACTCTTGCTGTATAGCCTCGAGACGAAGGCGGCCGTGGTGAAAGTACATAAATATTGGAAGATTGAGAAGCCCGCAGAAGGCCCGCACCCGTGTGGCCACTCGCTTCGGGCAATGGCCTGGGCAGCGCTGATCACCGAAGTCGGCAAGGCCAGCGCGGAGATGATGCATAAGTGGCCGAAGCCGCCACAAGACCAGGCGAAGTACGACCTGGCCAGGACGCAGCACGCGGTCATCGAGACCTTGCAGCAGGCTTCATTGAAGGAGGTCGAAACCTGGTGCTTCCGGCTCCAGCCAACCCCATGAGGAACCATTGGAACAGGCTGATCGTGCGTGGGTCTGGAGCCTCATGTTGTCCCGCACTGCGCCGCCCGAATTTCTCAACCCGTTGTACACGGCGGCGGCGTTCGGCGAGAAAGCGTAGGGGGCCAGGGTCGTGCTGGCGAGGAGCGACGACGGGCCGCAGTGTCAGCAGCTGCAGGCAGGACTACGTGGGCAAAGGCAGGGACATTGGGAAGGGGCCCGAACTATCGAAGCGTCGCCGCAAGGGCGTTCACGCTTGAGTACGAGCATGGAGGTCATCCTGCACGACCGGAGGTCTATCCTCCGTCGGAGCCCCTCGGGGCCGGGGGGGGCCTCCCCTGCCCTCTCGGGGGCCCGGGCGCCTCGGCGCCACGAGCCGCCGATCTTGGGGCCTAGTTGTACTTCGTAAGATTTCTCCGGGACGTGCTGCGCATTGGGAGGTTCAGTATCTTCGTGCACAGCTGCCCCATTATTCGACTACCTCTTCCTGTGTTCCACGGTGATGAAACATACTCTGCATCGGCAATTCTGGCGCATCTCAATTCAATGAATTATTGGTATGCGGGATCCGGTCCTCGTGGCCGTGTTGGGTCGCAAATATGATTTAGATAACGCAGCTGGGAATCTGACCTTGGCCGATAATATTATTTTCCTTTCACGGGTTCCGTGGCGGAGTTTCTTCTATGGCTGATCTTACTGAACAATCGCAGTTGCCTCCATTTGCGGCGGTTTTTTGTCTTGACAGGTCTTCATACACCTGACAGCAAAATCAAAAACATAACGGCGGCCGATATTTCAAACAGCGTATTTTCGAAAATATTGGCAGGGTAATTTCAAGCAGGTTTACGACGAGCGAAGGAGCAATTTTATTGTGGCATTTCGGTTCGTAGCGGCATTCTTGCATCGATACACTGAAAATTTATAATTTATAAATGTATCCCAATAACTGCGGCATAGATCCGGTTTCGCTTTCAAAAAATCGGTTTCGTTGAGAGGTTTCCTCGGTTATTTTGGTTTTTATTATCATTCGGTTTCTTTTGAAAATCGCTGTGCGCCAAAAAACGGTGAGAACGTGTAGAGTTTTTGCATGTGTGTGATTGGGTGTGTGTTGCGCGTTTGTGTAATAAAAAATAATTTGCAATTGGGCGGCTGTTTTGGTGTTTGAGTTTCCGCTATACGGGAACAACTATTATTTTTCAATGCGGAATACGAAAAGAGGAAATGCTAGTAGGACAAAAAACACGAGGACAAAAGTCCAGCATCAAAAATATATTATATTACATTTCCACATTTCTTATTATTTTCCCTTTCTTTCTTCGTCATGGTATCGCGGGATACATATTCGGATGATGAGATGCATCAGAAGATTTGTATTTGCAAACATGCAATGAGATACTTGCGCAATATCGCAGAAATTGATGGCGCCAGAAATAAAATGACCCAAAGGTGCGCACATTTCATATTGGGCCAGAAATAGGTAAAGGAACGCACTGAATGAAATAACGCTGTGTCGAAGGGGAAAATGACAAGATGAAAGGGATTCGGGCACTGACGGGCCTACCTTACCCGGAACAGCTGAATTACAATGACATGCATGGTTGTTTCCCCCGCCCAGCTCGTGCATTACAACAGTGCGGAAGCCGGTCAAGAAAGAATTCGACACGGACTAGCCGGAAATACACCTGGATGCGTCTTTTTTACGCATCCGTACTGTTGTGGACAAGCGTGGCGTTGCGTTTTCGGCACATATCGACGCAAGGCAGGCTGACGCCCCAGCAAGAAACCAATCTTGAATATGCAATTGGGAAAACACCAAGGCACTGCTGGCGCCAGGTTGCAATCTTCCAGCAACGCCGGGGGAACTAGGCTTATGCATTCTAGTCCACCATGACGGAGCGCCGCGTAAATCCACACGGCCTGTTATCAATATGTTCGCGTTGTTTACATGTTCCGCTCGTACATTACGACGCGTAGAAAATTAAACATGTTCGAATGCGGCTCGAATTATTTTCTCGAAAATGATTTTTTGCTCGAGGTTCGCGGTATCGCGAATGCTGCGCCATCGTGGCGTTGCGTCAGCAGGGGGCTGTTCTGGGGTCCCGTTATTTCTGCATCGAATTGGCGGCCGAGGTTTCCCTAGCTGGATGTTGCTACGAGGGAAAAAGCAACTGAGCCACGGGGGCCCTGCGGGCGATAGAAAGTACTTCCACAGGCGGCGGGTCGTAACGGACGCCGTGATCAGGATGACGATGGAGGGACCGCGATTCTACGAACACGAAGACGCTTTGGGGCACCGTTTTCGGGTATGGCCAAGATACGATGGAGCCGACTACGACGAAACGAAATATCGGGCAATTTTGACTGCGTTTTCCCCGCAAGCTTCTCCCGTGAGCAAAGGGAAACCTCAACGCGCGGCGCTACCTTGGAATTCGGACAGTTGACGGAGCTACTGATTATGATGAAGCCGAGATTGTGTATTTGTTCCGCAATTTCACTCCTTGTGCGCACGCCTACGGGCCGCATTACTGAGGCGCACCATGATTTCGTCATGGTCGGTCGAACAGAACACGCGTTACGGTTGCAGCACTACCTCGAATGCGCCAACAATTTGTCTGACCAGCTCCACCGCCCTGGCCGCATCGCCGGCCGCGCCGGGAGGGGGAGAGGCCGCGGTCGAGGTCGCGGTCGCGCTCGCCTTCCTAGTCGTCGCCTCTTTTCCCCTCTTCTTCCGCCACCCGCCCCTGACCGAAATCCGCTCAAAATCGTTATCCTGGCACCATCCGGTGTAATTCTAACTCCAGGTCTCCTCCCGAGGGCCCCGAGGCCGGAAAACGCCCCCTGGACGTTCGAACCGACGAAAGACTAAAATTGACGAGTGCAAAAATATTTCTGGTTCCTTCTTCACTTTTTTGCGCGCACGCTAGGCGGGGGCTCCGCTGCTTGCCCGGCCGCTTGCTCTGGAAGGTAACATAGTGCGCCGCGGCCGATTCCCTCTCGTCGAAGGGTCCTCGTCCTCCTCTCCCACTCACTCCTCCTCCTGCTACTGTTGCTGCTGCTGCTGCTGCTACTGCTGCTGCTGCTCCCGTCCTCCTCATGCCCCTGTTCGTGCTCCTGGTCCTGTTATGCTCCTAATCCTGCTGATGTTCCTGCTCCTGATCTTGCTCCTCGCCCTCCTCCTCCCTTTGCTCCTCCTCCGCCGCCTTTTCTTCTCCTCGTCACCCTCCTCCTCTTCACTGTCCTCCTCCCCTCCTCGTCCTCCTCCTCGTCGTCGTAGCCTGCTCCCCCACTTCCTGCTCCTCCTCCTCCTCCTCCGTTTCTTCTTTCATTCACCAAGAGTATGCGCGCCTGAAGCATTCGCACGCGCAATAAGCACCGCAGCGCACCCACGCGCGCGCGGCGCCTCAGAGGTACCTTGGAGGTGGGGGGAGAGGACCCCCGGCCACGACTCCCAAAGGGCGGGACCCCAGCCGGGGAGGCAGAGGGGGCCCACGGGAGACCAGCGCGACCAAGGGCGCAGTTTTAAAAACCCGGACCCAAGACCCAAAACGACACGACGGACGACGGGGGGAACGACGGAGGGGGGGGAAGGAGAGGCCCGCCACGCACGACCCGCCCAGGGGAGGGCAGGACTGCGCGTATGACGGGGAGCTGCCTCCGCAAACGTCATTGGCAGCACACCGCATAACGGGGCGGTGCCACCCGGGACCCAGGCAGTACAGCTCGCCCCCGTAGCGGCAATCTGAAAATTTGCCGGCCTGACGGCCCTCCTCCGCCTCCTCCTCTTCCTCTTCCTCCTCCTCCTCGTCCTCCTCCTCGTCCTCCTCGTCCTCGTCCTCGTCCTCGTCCTCGTCCTCGTCCTCCTCCTCCTCCTCGTCCTCGTCCTCCTCCTCCTCCATCTCCTCCTCCTCCTCCTCCTCCTCTTCCTCCTCTTCCTCCTCTTCCTCTTTTTACTCTGCGTAGCAATTTTTTTTCGGCGTCTGTGCGCCCGTGCTGCTCGAATGTTTCGGCGCGTACCGGTCGTTCGCACCGGGCCCGGCGATGTGGACATGCGGAAAAGGTAAACTCCCTGCAGAGGTACGGGAAGACAAGGATGGAGAGAGAGAGAGAGAGAGAGCGGACAAAAAAAAAAGAGGGGAGAAGAGAGAGAAAGAATGGTGAGAGGAGAAAAAGAGAGAGAGAGAGAGAGAGAGAGAGAGAGAGAGAGAGAGAGATAATGAAATAAAGTAATAGGCCCACGAAACCGAAATCAGGAGCTTCGAAACTGAAGCCTGGACCCTGGAAGCGGGAACCTGAAGGCGAAACCGAAACCTGAGAGCGAAACGAAAACCTGAAAACGAAATCGTTTCCCATGTCCTCCATCCCAATAAAAAAAACGTTATTCGTATTGATGGTGTGGGTGCGTTCGACCACGTTTTCCGTGCCAACATATTCCAAGAATTATTGCAAACCGTTGAGCTACATGGTTCAATGCCATTCGTACGACAATGGTACGGGGTGTAATCACAATTCAAAGTGGTAGATGATGGTGGTACGTGCCATAAGAGCTTACAAGGAGATGGAGAGAAGTTCGTTTTCTCTCGCAATTGAAACAACTTCTTATTCATGCGCATGCATGGGATGCTCTTTTCTGAAGCAACGCGCCAGCCGCATGTAAGTCAGAGTGAGGGGGGCGAACGGTCATTCACTGTCCCTGGGTGCGTGGCTGAACTGAGATTTCGCGGTGCGGATTCTCGTTGTTGTTGATGTTGTTATTGTTGTGTTTGTTTGTTGTTGTTGTTTGTTGTCGTCGTCCCACCCGCAACCCGCTCCGCGACCCACCCGCGACCCACCCCGCGACCCCACCCGCGACCCACCCGCGACCCACCCGCGACCCACCCCGCGACCCACCCCGCGAGCCACCCGCGAGCCACCCGCGACCCACCCGCGACCAACCCCGCGACCCACCCCGCGACCCACCCCGCGACCCAACCGCGACCCACCCGCGACCCACCCGCGACCCACCCCGCGACCCGCCCGCGGCCCACCCCGCGACCACCCCGCGACCCCCTCGCGACCCACCCGCGACCCACCCGCGACCCACCCGCGACCCACCACGCGACCCGCCCGCAACCCACCATCAACCAAAACCACGTTCAAGGTACAAACCATCGTTTTCAGCGCCTGCGGCGGGTTTTTTTTCGCATTCCTTCCAGGTGGAGAGCCCGCGACCCACCCCGCGACCAACTCGCGACCAACCCGCGACCCAAACCACGCTCAGGGTACAAATCGCATTTTTCGGCGCCTGCGGCGGGCATCTTTTGCATTCGCTTCAGGTGGAGAACCCGCGGCCCACCCGCGACCACGTTCAGTGTACAAATCAATTTTTTCGGCGCCTGCGGCGGGCATCTTTTGCATTCGTTCCCGGTGGAGAACCCGTGGCCCACCCGCGACCCATTCCACGGTCAATGTGCAAACCAATTTTTTCGGCGCCTGCGGCGGGCTGCTTTTGCATTCCTTCCAGGTGGAGGTGGAGAGCCCACGACCCACCCGCGACTCTGAACAAAACAATGCCGCGCAAACGCGGCGGCGGATTTTTGCATGCCGTCTGAGCCCGCAACGACCTCTTCAAGCCCCGCGCATCCACACCAGCCCGTCCCGCAACTTTGCCCTGGCGAGTTGCCTTGATCAGAGAGAAGTCGGGGAACATAAAGTGGAAACTAGGATTCCGTTGCCGCTATCTTGGGAAAAGGAGGGGGAGGCAGGAGGAGTAAACAGGGGACGAGGAGGACGCGAAAGAAGAGAGGATGTAAGGATAATGTGGAGAAAGAGAAAGATGAGGAGGAGGAGGAGGAGGAGGAGGAGGAGGAGGAGGAGGAGCAGCAGCAGGAGGACGAGGAGGGGGAGGAGGGGGAGGAGGAGGAGGACGAGGGACGGGGGAGGAGGAGGAGGGGGAGGAGGATGATTATGGACGACAATGGGAGGACGACGATGGAGGCCGATGAGAGGGTGGACGACAATGGGAGAGCGATGATGGAAGGACGAGGGGGGGAGAGGGAGGACGAGGAAGAAGAGGAGGACGAGGTGGAGGAGGAGGATGACGATGACGATGACGACGAGGACGAGGAAGAGGAGGAGGAGGAGGAGGACGAGGAGGAGGAGGAATAGGAGGAGAGCGCCATCGACAAGGAAGGTGGGGGCCACGAGGTCCGCCGGCTCGACGACGTCCGCGTCGCCCGCGCCCGCCCCGTCACTCTTATCCGCAATTGCGGGGTGCTACATATATCGATACCTGGTAGGAAATGTGACGCCCCATTACCAAAACAGGGCATTACAATAGAATGGACAGCTGGTTTTGTATCATTTATTGCGCAATGCCGAACCTAAACCATCTCTTACGGACAATGCCGCTTTCTGTTATTCAGACATCGGCGGTAATGCATGATGTGTTTCGCCAACTGTTTGGCATTTATTCCGAAGACTGGATACCCAATTTGCACGGTGTGCCACACAATACGTGGGTCCGCCAAAAGGCCACTTCCATTGCATCTCGGTGGTGTAAGGTTTCGCAATTCGGCACGAACGCCTTCTGCAACACATTGGGCAAATCGAGCGGATGTCTCAGCAAGCTTGATACGTAAATTTCAAACGATTGGTGTGTATTATCCTTCGTTATTTAACGGCAACGCGCATGGGATCACAAAATAAGCCACAATGTCTACTAGCCGCGGAATAAGCAAGGATTGCCCTTGCTGCGCATGGGTGGGCTGATCGGCCTACGTGATCCCATCTCGCAGCCAGTGTTTGCTCACCGGACCCTCCAGAAAATAACACCTTCGGTGAATGGAAGTGCGGATGGCAGTATTAGAAATCCTATGCGTTTGAACGGTATTCGTACCATGGATTGCTTCATCTTCTGGCACGGCCCATTCGCGGCTAATTCGCTCCTGGTCTGCCCTACATCAGACAAGATTGCGATGAAGAACGATACGACGCTGGTACCGCCGGGAACTCATAGAGCTTCCTTGCCATGAATGTGAATGGCACGCGCAAAAATCTCGCATTAGCTTTCATCTGGGAGAACCAGAGCTCCATCGCAGGCCTGCAGCTTTAGTTAAGTTAAGCGGATCATCGACACAAGGTGACACGTGACTCAAGACTGGGCATTACAATTGCGCGTGATACACTACATACACATAGACATGCAAACTTTGCGTCCATTTTAGGACCGTCTGGGGCCCTTTTGGGTCTCTCTTGGGCTGTGTTGGGGCTCCGCGGGGGCGTCTGGAACACTGTGAAAACGAAGCCAGCGAGTATGCCGAAAACGCACGTTTTACGAAGGAAAAGGGCATATTTTTGCCTCTTGAAGGCCCTCTTGGGGCCCTCTTTGGCCATCTTCAAGCCATCTCGGGCCCTCTGGGGCCTCGCTGAGGCTGTCCTGCGGCTCAGTGTGGGGCCCTGGGGGCCCGGAAGTAATGTTCCCGGAGAGGCTTCCGGGAACATGATTTCGAACGGGGCCCTCTTGGGCCTCCCTGAGGCCGTCTTGGGGGCCTCCTGGGCCTTTTGGGCCGTCTTCGGGGGTGCCGTGAGCCCCACAGGCCGACCCTTTTGGGCCGTCTGGGGCCCTTTTGGGTCTCTCTTGGGCTGTGCTGGGGCGCCGCGGGAGCGTCAGGGGCACTGTGAAAACGAAGCCAGCGAGTATGCCAAAAATGAACGTTTTACGAGGGAAATGGGCAGATTTTTGCCTCCTGAAGGCCCTCTTGGGGCGCTCTTGGGCGTCTCTGGGGCCTCGTCAGGCTTCGTGACCATCTGTACGGCCCGCATGGCCTGTCGTGGGCAATTTGGAAGCGGCCCGGGGCAGTCCCTGGGGGTCTGTGACCCCCCAGAGGTTCGGGGGGGCCCCCTATGAGGGATGACGGCCTCGATTTTGCCCTCCCCCGGCCTATATATGTGTATATATACACACATATATATATGTGTGTATATATATATATAGAGAGAGAGAGAGAGAGAGACGTATGCACGTATGCATGTTTGTAAGGGGGTCTGTACGTATGTAAATACATGTGTAGGCATGTATGTATGTATGTATGTATGTATGTATGTATGTATGTATGTATGTATGTGTGTATGAATGTACGGAATTATCTATATATGCAAACATTGTACATGCTTTAATAACATACAATATATACACATATATATATATATGTATATATATGTATTGCAATATACCTAACATCCGGATGTACATTGTTCGGGATTATGCATATTATGGTTTTGCATTGCCCCAGAATTCGGTCGTTAGAACACGGTACGTTCTGCTGATGTGTTACGGTAATTCCGCCTTCGGTTTTCGTGGCAACCTTGGGGCGAATCAGGTCGGGAACGTTCAACATCGAATCCATTCGAAAAATGGATCGTCGCTGCGCAATGCGGGCGAATCTGGCCAGAAGTGTTCAACGCCAGATATTGTCGAAGTAGTTTCTCCTTGCGGCGCCCTGCAATCAGACCAGGCTGGGAATATCTGAAACCAAAAATGCTCGAAATCCAGTCTCCCCGAGACGTCATGCGGACGGACCTGGCCAGGAACGTTAACAATCATACGTCTTCGCAATAGCCCAACCAGCCCTCTGAACGTGAGTGGTTTAGGGCGTTTCCTCTTCCATCTTCCCTACTCGCCTTCGGAGAATGATTTCCTCCCCCTGGGTTTGGAGGAAACGTTTCGCGAGGTGGCGGGGCGTCCAATATGGCCCAGACGAGGAAACTGAAACCATGTATTGTTCTCCAATGTTGGCCATCTTTTGGCCTTGGTGCGGAAACCTAATTTACGACGGCCCAGGAGGCCCCCAAGAGGATCCCAAACGGCCCAGAGAGGCCCCCCCGAGGCACCCCAGACGCCGAAAAGCCCCTCGGGACGACCCTCTACTCGCCTGGGCGTCGTTTCTGGACGGGCTGGCGGGGATACGCGAGGCGTCTAGAATTGACGTGCTCGGCACGGGCGGAGATCACGTCGAAGGCCACAGAGGGTATGAGAGGGCCCAGTGACTACCTCGGCAGGTCCCTGAAACTGCCCAAGAGGGCCTCGGGAGGGGCCGAAGGTCATCCCTGACGCTCAGAAGAAAACCACAAGGGACCAAGGACAACCCAAAGCAGCCCCAAGACAATCTAAGAATGCCACCAGGAAGCTCCCACCCAAGAGGGCCCACAGAGAACCGCAAACGACGGATAAAGCTGGGACGTGCACTCCGTCCCTGGCTGCGTCAAAAAATGCATGAGGCCAAAGAAAATTTGGCGCCCAAGAGGGAACTCGCCAAGAAAGCCAAAGAGGCCCGAATACCAACCCACGCGGCACCAACAACCATACAACATACACGTGCTGCGAAGAGGTTTTAGGATCCGCCACCGCGCCGTAGACACTGAATTTAATCAAATCGTCCCTTCGACTTCTCTATATCAAGAAACGTGTAGACTCTTCCAGGGACCAATTGGCCGGATTTAGGAGCGCTTTTCGGCGCTTTTGAGGCTTGTCGCATTACTGTTCTGGAGGCATCGGGAACGTGGTTTGGAGTCAACACCTTCAAGATTGCCTAATATGGTCACAGGCCCTGTCCTGGACTCTCTTGGGCGCCTCTTGGGCAGTCTTGGATGCCCTGGGGGCTGGCCCAAGAGGCCAAAGCCACTGAACAACCTAAAGTTTCTGCAGGATTGACATACTTCCCTTTTCGTCCGAGACGCTCCAAGAGGCCACCAAGATCGCGCCAAGGCGGCCTCTGAGAACACCAAAATGGCCACGAACCCCCAGGACGACCCCAGGAAGGACCCTAAAGGGGCAGCACGAACTGAAATTTCGAGCCCTTTCCTACAATATGGTTCTCGAAACCGGCAGCGGGCCCTCAAGAGGCCCCCAGGGGCCGCCAAGAAGCGCCCAAGAGCTCCGAAGAGGCCCCTAAGAGACCTTGATTGGACCTCCAATGGGCCCCCCGCCAAAGGCTCGCAAAGGTCCCCAAGAAGTCTCCGAAAAGGCCACCAAGAGGCTTCCACGAGGCCTCTTGCCCACGACCCGGACGTTTGCGGGATGAGTCGAAGGCCATTCTATCCCTTGCCCCCGTAGCCTACTGTTGGCTCTTGAAACATGTTCCTTGCTCTCCAGCTCCAGCCCAACCCGACAGCCAGACGGAAGCTACAACACAATCAAGACAATCCTCCTCCGACATGGCCAAGATAGCCCAAGATGGCCTCCAAAACCGTCGAATATTTGCTTCACGACGGTCCAAGACGCCTCCAAGACGGTCAACATGGCCCCAAGACGGCCCAATGGGCCAATAATACGCCCCAAGAGGCCTCCAACCGCATCCCAAGAGGTCAGTCAGTCAGTGGAGCCGCGCCGCACGGCGCATCGGCTAGACAGCACAGGGCTAATTACATCAGTTCTGGTGCACAAGCTCTCAGAAAACATACGCCTGGGCAACGCTTCTCCACTGAGCCCTGCCCGAGCTCGTGCGGCACACCAAGAGGGCGCGACCAACATGAAAAAACACGGATTGATCTCAAGTTAATGAATGATTCCGGTGCTCGGCCTGCAAGAAGGCCAAGATGGCCGAAAGTGGCCTCAAGACCGCCCCAAATGTCTCGAATACGGCCACAGATACCCCCAAGAGACCACCCAGAGGCCATCAGGGGGCCCCAAGAGGCCACATCCTTTTCCTCACTCTCCTCCTTCTCCTGCACCTCCTCGTCCTCGTTCTCTCTCTCTCTCTCTTTCTCATCCTCCAAGCGCTCCTTCCCCCAAGGGCTTCCACAACGGCTGGGGCAAAACTTAGTCCAAAAGCTTGGCCCATCATTGGCCCTGCGGTTGCTACCATTGGCGCTTCGACCACAGATGGCGGCGGTGACTCGACGTGGGCATCTTCGATAAGCGAGCTTTTGACCACAGATGGCGCAAGCGACTGAGTCGGAGGCGTCATGCTCAAGGTCCACACCCGCGTCAAAATGGCTTGACAAATGTGGACGCAAGCGTCACTGCGGCTGATCTGCACTTGCATTCCGCAACGGGCTCCTACTCCCACTCCGACTACTTCTCCCCCTTTCCCTCCTCCCCCTTGGGCAGAGACCGTGGTGACGCAGGAGCGCGCCCGAACTGCGGCGGAGCCTCTCGACTTCGAACTATTCGTCGGCCTGCCCAGGCGTGCTTGGTTGCGCCTGGCCGCCTTGATTATTAACGCCCATGGGGGACGGAAGTAGAGGAAGAGATGCGCTCTTCAATACGTCGACTGGGGCCCTGGCAGACTCTGCAGTGAGCCTCGCGCAGCCTCACCAAGTCGGCGTCCAGATTTCGCCCTTCTGAGGGAGGTCCGGGCCGTTGGTACGCCAGTCGTAGGGCAGCCACTCGAACTTTGCCTTCTCACCGCCCTGCGCGATGGAGGCGGTCAGGAGCTCGCGTTTGGGGCCCTGTGCATACCTCAGGATCCACTCGACGATCGCCACCCAGCTCTGCCTGCTGCCAGGCTTCACTCCTGAAGGGGCAGAAAACTATACATATACATAAGCTTTCGGAGCTCCGCGCGGCTTTCGTAGCGCCAGAGGCGACGCTGGAGACGTTGCCAGGGGAGCCCAGCGCAGATCCACGAAATTCGCGTGGACCTCCGAAAGCTTATGCTTCTGCAGTTACCAGGCTCAGCACAAACCAAGCTAAGCCAATTTAGAAATGCGCTGAGTCTTGGGGGGAGGCTTACCAAACGCGGCTCAGCCAATATGTAAGGCCACCTCCTTGGCTGCGAGCGGCTCTCAAAGCCAGCTCAACCAAACTCCGCCCTTGCAGCATCATGCAGAATCCGGAGTTATGACTGAGCCCCGTTTGCGCTGAACCCCGTTACGTGCGCCCTGCCCCGATTTGCTCTTCTTCGAGCTCCGGTGCCGATGAAATCACTCAGGTACATCTTGAACAGCTCCGTGCACGCTACCTCCACCCGCCCGCCTGAGCTCCTGGACACGCGCACATTGCCGTCGTCGGCGACGAAGGCGGCCACCGCTTGGTCCAGCTCGGCGTCGAGGCTCGCCTCCTCTCGGGACGGGCAGAACCAATGAGGGGAAATGTTTGGGGGGACCAGCTCAGGGGGAAAACCGTTGCCCCTGCACCCAATGGGACGGCGACGTTCGTCCCTGTCTTTCTTGAGTGGGGGAGAAGGGGTCAGGTTTTTGATCGGCGCGGCAGAGCGTCGAACATTCGACGTTTTCTTTGTATTTTCGTCGAGGCAATCAATTTTAGGGTCGCTCAATTTTGCAATCGATCCCCTACTCGGAAGCTCTGAAACGCACGCAGTACCGCCGTGCCTGGCCAGGGCCATCCTGGATCCCTGGCATGGTGCACCCCCCTTGGCCGATGCCAAAAGGGGGTCTGTACAGCATCCCAGGGACGAAGAAATCGATGTGAACACAAATCTGTCGGAGATCCGCGATGATTTCCTGGATCGGTGCTGGCTCCCGCTCCCTGGCGCGCGGAACGCGCCAAGGTCGGCGCCGGAGGTGCAACCAAGGAAGGGTCAACGCCAACCCGAGAAATCCGTGTGGACTGTCGAGCTTCCACACAAATAGGTTGATGGTTTTTTCCTGCAGAAAATAACCCTGGCTGGGTGTGGTGGTTGAGGCTCTGTACACGTGCGTCTTCTGCATAATAAGACAAGGCGGGGATGAGGAGGGGGAAAGCAGGGATGATGAGGAGAAGAAGAAGGAGGAGGAGGAGGGGGGGGAGGACGAGAACGAGGAGGAGGAGGAGGAGGAGGAAAGGAATGACGAGGAGGAAGGGGCGGAGGAGGCGGAGAAAAAGTGGCGTGAGTTTCAGCTGGCGTTCCTCGCTCGAATAAACAGACACGGCTGGGCAGCCGCGGGCGCCGCAATTCAACGCCATGTGGATCCGGGGGTCGACCTCTCGGGTGTAGCGAAGAGGGGGAGGCCAGGAAGAGGGAGGGTGAGCCGAAGAGGGAAGGCCCCTCCTCATCCTCCTACTCCTGCTGAACGAATATAGGAACCTCTGGCTGACAAAAAACAATCGCACTTCAACTACACTTCAATGGCATTGGACAAGCATGCAAAGCTGTCCGAAGCGTATCGGGCAAGCTAACACCCTCACCCAGTCGCACGGCCATGATCTGACACATCCCTCGGGCAATTTTGGCCGAATGAGGCGATGGGGGTACATTTTAAATTTTGCAAACTGGGTATGGCGCTAACAACGTTGATAATAAACAATCGAAGCAATGTGATACAACAGACGGCTACAACTGTGAACCCGAGGCTATACGACGCACTGTGGCGAATCCACGATTGTATGATAATTGGAGAAACAGCTGGCGCAGGCAAAAAGCAACGATGGCTTGGGTCTATGGGGCAAGGGCCTCCTCCAGCGCGACGCGCTACTGTAAGTCTCGCGAGGTCCAAGGGCTTACAGCATGTTTGCACTTTCGTGTGGCGAGTGAAGACGAGCGCCTGGTCTCAATTGATCCTGGGCTCAGTCAAATCTTATCAGCCGAATGGCACGCAACGGTAGTTTTAACCCTTGTTGAGCTGGCAATTTGTAGTAGGTGCCGGCTCGTGTCTTCCGCTAGCGATATGTGGATTTGTACCTCGCATGTGCATTGACATGTCGTCCCTGCTCGCGTACTTGGTCAAAGCATCTGCAATATTCAACTGTGCTTCTGCTATAGTCAAACTGATGTCTCCTCGTCCGACCTGCTCTCGTTGCCAAATCCGACAACCTCGACGTGTCTGACTTGTCCTTGTCCCCGCAGGCTTGCGCAGAGAGTGGCCGCTCTGGCGTCCCGCTTTAGTGCGATGCCGCAATCAATGTTGTAATACTTGGGAACTGCTCGTAATCTACCACAAATGACCCGCTTCCACCATTCTGCAATTCTCAACTTCTCCAAAAGATAGTGCTGCGACGCTCTGAGTCGAACGCCACGATTGCATCGCATGTGTTCCCCGCAAGACTGTCCCTCTCCTTGTCGATTTACGTGTCCTCGTGCATCTAGCGCAGTCAGTGCCAGTCCTCGCCGTTAACTCACGTGGGCGTTCCTGATTGAAGTGCTGGTATCCACGCCCGTCGTCATTCCTGAGGTGCTTGTCCAGCTTCGCGAGGTTTTCCCGTGCCCTGCGGGTCGGGGCCGATATAGAGCGCGCAAGCCCGTTAACTGAAAACTGCATGTCCGAGCGGCCCTGTACGAGATGCATGGCCCGAGCCCCCGCGGCTAGGTACTGCTTTGACTTATGGTCGGGTCGGGCTTCCTCATATACTTCTTCGTGCGGCTGCATGTCGCCTGACGTATCAAATCTCACTCTGCATTGCTCCAAGCCTAACATCTATTTAAAGCGTGTCGCAGCAAGCCGTTGGCCCCCCTCGCGACGCGCCCCCATCCCGGCTCCATCCCACAATTCTGTTGAGAATCCGGATCGGCCCCCCATCACTTGGCTCTGGCCCGAGTCTGCCCCGAATTTGTTTCTCCTACGAACCAGCCAACCCCAAATGTCATCACCCGACGAAGTAGCATCGTCTTCATGGGCTCCTCGCCAGGTCCGTCATGTCATGCGTTTTAATGCGCATGTAATGTCCATGTATCTTGACGGTCTGTCCATGTGCTGGCGGCGCCCCGAGTGCTATGCGCCCACTTCAAGCGTTGTCCACGCATGCCTGGTGCGCAATCTTCTTCGGGCAACCCCATATAAAGACTTTCTCCTTCGCCTCGGCGTAAATCTCTGCTCGCCAACCCTTCCCCGCGCCCCCCGCGGTCATGCCCTATTCCTTCGGTGGCTGTCATGGAGGAGCGACAATTTCTGAGCTTGCAACGGAGGGGTGGCTACAAATCTGTTCTTTTCTTTGGATTGTTCTGAGCCTGCTGGGCTACGAACCGGGGCCCGCGCTCGCGATTGGCCTCGTCATCATTGTTAATACTTGTCCACCTCGTACCTATGGGGGCTTGCCAGCCGCGGCCTCACGTTCCCCCCCTTCGCATTCTCGCGGGCCCGGTGCTTCCTGAATTGCCCCGTCCCCCCTTCCCGAGCTTCTCGCGCGAGTCCTGGATCGGCGTCGCCCCCGAGTGCGTCGCCCCGCGCGCGCGGCCATCTTCGCAATGGATTGCGCATGCGTCGCCTCTGGTCACGGGCCGCGCCTCGTCAATGCTTCCGCGCCCCTCGCGCGCCGCTGGAACTTTCAAACGCTCCTGTTTCTGGCGCGCGTCGCGGGTCCGCCGGCGAGGTTTGATGTCCTGGGTGGCGCGGTTGGCTCCTCCTCAGAATATCTCCGCCGCTCCTCTCCTCTCATCTTGCCGACGCCCCCTGTCCTCGAGCGCCCGACGGGCGCCCGCGTCCTGACGAACTCCGCGCAAGCGCGCGCTCCATGTTGGCCCTGAATTCCCTGGAAGCAAAACAAGAGACGCGATGCGCCGTGGTCTTGTCTGGCCCAGGCTAACGCGGCCCATGTCCACGCGCGCCCACCTCGCGCCCGCTCTCATTGATTTCCATGCTTCGCCCGATGCAATTCCATGGGCCTCGGGGGAATGTCGTGAATGAGCGCCCTGGTTGGACATGGGCCGTCATCTGGTTAGCTGAGCCATCGACTATAGCTCGACAAATAAGGTCCGGATATACCGCTGACCTTCTTGTTATGCCTCCTCCGGTTAACTCGGCATGTCTGCGCTGGCCTTGCCGCGTCGCGCTGGGGGACTTGCCGATGCGAGGGCCGTTGGTCGCGGGCCGCGCGGGCTTCTTCGCGCGCGTCTCCTTGCCTCTTGTCGCCAGCATTATTAATCGGGCGTTGGTAGAACTGGGTTTAGTGGAACCTGGTTTAGCAATATGTGCCAGGGGCGCCCCCCTGTCCCATTTCCACTAGCCGGAACTGCCGTTGGCCGGAAAAACACCAGCTATGGCAGACCTGGCTTAATGATTCTGGCCAATTCGAAAGCTCCGGGGCCCTATCACTAACGGGGCCCCCTTTCCCCGGGCCCTGGCCATGCCCGAATCGAGCCCCTATGGCAGCGCAAGTCGCCATCGCGTGTCCGCGCGCTCCCTCGCCTAACATCCCCGGCGCCGGCGCCGCGGCCCAGCGCGGAGCACCCGCGGGGCGATCAAAAAGGAAACGCTGGATCTCGCATTTTCAATACGAACATGAAGCGCTCAATCCCGTCGTCTTACCTTGCCTTTATCTGTTCTAGCCCTGGCCGTTTTGAACGGCGCACCTGTGACCTGCTGATGGCTGCGCGCATTGGACTTGCGATCAACGGTCAGGCCACTTGCTTTGGATGGTCTACTTCGCGTTTGCCCGGGGGGTCGCCGTGCTCATCGCGCGCAGCCATTTCCATCGCCCGCCCCGGCACGGGCCCCATCTTCTCCGCCAAGCCGGCAACCCGCGCTGGAGAGTGGGTCTCGAAGACGTGCGATTCCACATCGCGCTGGCCTTTGCCGCGTAATTTCGCCCACCTGATTTCATTGTCCGATTTAATGGTGTCCTGTTTTAATGACGCCCAAATCGGCGCGGGGCAACCGCGCCGCCGCTTCGGCGCCGAGCCCCCGTCATGCTTGGCCCAATGCGTACTTCCCTCATCAGCGTTCATGTCGTCCGCGTCTTCGTCTGCGTGCTCGGGCATGCGTCCGCGCGTCTTCTCGCCGCCCGGCCCCTGGCCGCGACCTCGAGGAGGACCTCCTCGTGCAACGTCTCCTCATCCTCGTCGTCTTCCTCTCCGACTTCGGCGGCTCTCATCGCCGCCGAATTCCTCGGCCGCCCCCTCTGCCGCCGGCGACCTAAGTGAACTGACGTCGACTGGTCGCGCGTCGTCGTCGCCTCCAGAGATAGCGCGGGGCAAAATCCATCCAGCGCAAGGTCCTCGTGCATGTCTCCCACTGTTTTGCTGCCGTCGGTCGCGCCCCCCATCTCGCCCGTGCCCTGATAGATCGCGCGCGTAGTCTTTCGCTGCTCGGCCGCATGGGGTCTCATTGATGCGTCTATAGGTGATTGCATTCTGGCACTGAGCTTCCAGCACGGTCGATTGGCAAGCCCGTCTTTCGAAGCCCAGCTGCCTTGAAATGTGTCTTCCTTATGCTCGTCTAGCCTGGCGCCGTCGGGCCCCGCCCTCACTTGGGCCGCCGCTTGCCCTTCCAGAGTGCTGGGGTCGTCTTGTCCTGCAAGCCGCTCGATGAACATGTCTCGACTTTCTGGGCATCGGCGCGCGCGCGGCACCTCCCCTGACTATGGATTCGCGGCCGTGGCGCCCCTGCGTCGGCCCCGCGGCCGTGCGGCCCGACTTCTTTGCGGCGGTCCCTCGGGCCACTGTTGGCGCGGAGCCCTGGTCAGGCAGCGCCGTGGGTAACGTCGCCCTGGCTTGTGCGGCCCACTCCAAGCGCGTTGGAACTTGGTTGCTAGGGTAAGCCAATCATATTGTAACTCATGCAAGATTACATCTCTCCTCCTCGCTTCCTGTTGCCTGAACTCGTGGGATGACATGGCCCAGTCCTGGGCGCCGATGATTATGAACTCCCGGCGTGCCCCGTGTGCCCCAGGAAGTATTCCACCCCCAAAATTGCGCCCAAGTCGTTGCTTCCCATGTTAGAGGGGGGTCTTCAGATGCATGGCGCATTTCCCAAGCGCGGGCGACGCCTCGTCAAATTTTGGGGCCCCGGTACCTCTCGCGGGCCTTTCGGCGCAAGCGTCGATGGTGAACCTGTTCATGGGGGAGGGCGCGTAGGCAACTGACCGAGGTGTGAGCGCATGTTCTTCCCCGAACTCAACAGTGCACTTGTCGTCCGCAGCGCTCTCTAGCGTCCTGATTTGACCGTCTATGGTCCATGGTTCTTATCGCCACTGCCGTTTGCGTGGGGGTCTCCGACGGGACGGGGCTACCCCCACCCCCCCCTAAGTCTAGGTCGCGCGCAACTTTGATGGCCTCTTGGAGACCCGTGATGGGCGACTGACTATCGCTTGTGAAGATTGTTGTGCCGTGGCCGGGCGAACAGAATCACGTCTCGGACGTCTTTGATTGATCGAGTGGGGATCCACTCCTTTCCCGAGCAGCGAGCGGCTGCTGGTTCACTCGACATCTCGGCAACGCATGACTACAACGGTGGTTATTTATCCTTCCTCTTCCCCGTCTCCCATTTACCGCTTAACCGCGTGTAGTCGATTGAAGTCGCGCGTGCTCCACGCCTCCTTGACCCGGCCCCCCGTTTGCGCGCTCTCCCCCATGCCGTCCCTTTATCGCAGCGGGGGCGCCAACTCCGATCTGGTGGAAGAATTTTACGCGACTCGACTTCCCCTTCCCCTGCCCTCGAGTTGCGCGTGATTCTTTTGGGTGCTTCAGCCTCGTCTCCTCGGGCGCGCCTTCGGCGTCGCCAACTATCTCGCAGCCCCCGCCCCCGCCCTCTCCGTCGCCCCCCCAAGTCATGATGGCTGGATTTTGACTGGGGCTCGCGAGCTCAGTGGACTCCTCAATGGAGCAGGTCCACCATCGCCATCAAAGTTCCATGCCTGGGACAACCCTCGCACCTCTCTCCGCTGACCTCCCCTTTCTCTGTCGCGTCCTCTCGACTCGCGGCTCCTTTCGGGGCATGGATGGTGAGTTGGAAATTGCCGTTCTTCTCGTGGATCGTCGTCTTCTTCTCCGTTGCGTCTTTCCCGATGTAACTGCGGGCCCGCCCATCCTCCCGGGTCTACAACAATGTGATCCCCCGCTTCTACCATTTCGCGCGCATACGCGAGTGCCTTTGCGACGTCGGCTACCTGGGTGGGGATGCTAACTGTAGACGCATTTCCGTTTGTGTCCACAATAACCAAGTGCCCATGGTCCTATTGATTGACGCATTGGTTGCGCTGTAGCGCTCGCCGTTCCTGGGGTTCCCGAAGGTTTGAGCGGGGAAGCGGGTTCCCGCGCTTGGAAGCCCAATCGCGCTGTGGGCTCGAGAGTCCTCGGCAACGACGCTGGTCTCCATGCCGCCCTCCTGGCTCCGTACTTGTGCGTCGTGAGCTTCCCTGTCGGGTCCCTCCATTTCCACTGGCTGCAGATCGGCGCATTTGTGCAGCCAACTGTTCTTTCATTTTGCTGCGCGCCGAGATTCGGTGACCCCGTTGGCGCCGCGGCCGCAACTAAGGCTGCGCTTTTTCGGCGCGCGCCCCCTGATGATCCCTAACTTCGCTTCCCTGTGCCCCTCTTTGAAGCCGGGTGCTGCGCCCGCCGCCACTGCGCTCCGTTAACCGGCTCCGGCGCTGCAACGTAATTAGCGCATCCGCCTGCGTCATTGTTCTCGCCCATCTCGCGGTCCAGGTAGGGCCCCCCCCCCCGCATGTGCGCTGGCTTTCCTGTGCCTCCTGCCCCCCCTGGACCCGAAGTTTGGCGTTCCCTGGCGGGCGCTGCGATGCAGCCCTTTTCGCCGCCCCTGTAACGCACCCTCCCACTGTTCGGCGCAAAACTTCCCTTGCCCCCTCCTATCCACCCTGGGGCTTGGCCCCCGTGGTGACCTCCTGACGGGCCCCTTTGGACGTGGCCACTTCGGAAACCCTCGGTGCCCTGCTGCCGTCCTTTGATCCTCCTACCTGCGCTCCGTGGTAACCTGTGGCACCTTTGTGCCTCCCTTTTTCCGCATCCTGTTCCTCTGGTGGTTCCTGTCGTGGCGCAGCATTTGGCAATGTATGCGCGTGGGCCCAATGCCCTTGCCTTTTTCTTTACTAACTTCGTTCGTGTCGCCGTTCCAACTCATGCTTTCCCCGTGCAAGGTCCACCAGCTTTCACCTTCGCCATAGTCACCGGACTCGTTCCCGTTCGTGCCCCACCCCCGAATGTCTTCGTCGTTAACCTGCCCAGTCTCGCGTGGTCGTCATTCTTCGCGTCGGCGTCTGGTCATTTTGTGGCTGGCCCGACCCTCGCGCCTAATGGGGAGTTGCTGGTAAGTTCCAATAGCTCACGATTACAGCATCTTGAAGCAGTCCTGCTGCCAAACTTCAAACCCATCGCCTGCGCGGGCCATGATGGCCCTCAAGACAACGACCGTGGGCGGCAAAGGTCACTAGCATGCGCTCCCGAATGAAAAGTAAGGGCGCAGGGCTCGACCATGAGATGATACGCTGAGAACCCTACTCTTAGCATAGCGTCGGCGACGCATTGAGGCATCCCGCAACTCATCCCTCGATAGCAAGCAAGACGAGAGGTGAGAGAGAAGCCTACAGAGTCGCATACCTAGCAAGTAGGACAGCGCTGCCTCGGGCCAGGACAGCGTGAATAGAGCGTTCGCTATGCAGCCTCTCCGCGAGCCTCGCTCCGCGCGGGGAGAGGGGGGGGGGGGGCGAGCGCTATGTCCGAATCATGATGCGTAAGATCAGAAAAAAGGGGATCGGGATCTTGTTGTTCAGCACCCTAACAGCATGCATCATCAAAACACAGGAAGGGCCGCGCAGAGCTGAGGGACTGGTCATGGCGCGTTGCCACGACCAGCCGCGGACGATCATGGGCAGTCACGGACAAACGCGCGTGACCACGCGCAGACAAATAAGGGGGGCGCCCTGCCTGTGGGCCGGGCGTCAACGCGTGCAGCGCGTGAGAGGATATGACCAAACGGTCAGATCCCCACAGAAACAAAGAGAGAATCGTGCCCGTGCCCGGGCACTCGTGGTAGCTGCGGAACTATGAATATACATGCCCGTGGCCATGCGATGATAGCTACTTGTTTGTGTCAAGGACAAAAATAACTGCATGTTTGTGTTTGAGTAGTCGTCCTCATTGATATCCGCTGGCCCTGAATAAGGCCCCCTGTTTTGGCGCCGTGCCTGTCTTGCGTCGATAGGGCCTGTACTTCTTGACTTCGTACTTGAAGGACACATTGCCCTCCATTACTTGCAGCAGTAACGCGCGATCGATGCGCCCCCTTGGCATGGCCGTCAGCGGTCATGTCCCGTGCATTGCACCACTGTGCGCTATGCGCGTCCCAACAGGGTGCATTCGGTCGGCTTCTCTCAGTCCTTGGTTGACACATTTGCAAAGACAGACTCAGCGTCTATGACGCGGATGGCATTAAGGATGATATCACCTAAATCCAAACTGTTCTTAATTCTAGGGGTCCAGCTTTAAGCTCACGTAGCGTAGCTATGGTAGGGTAGCAGCCCTCAAGATCATGAGCGGCTGCGAGCGTTTCAGCAGAGTAGCTGGAACGCACCTGCAAGCGATGTGACTTCCAGCATGTAGAGATTATATGTGCTACTGCCTTGCCATCAGACAGGTGTCCGCGCAATAAAAGGTTGGCCCCATCGGATGCCACGCCCCTTCATCTCGCCATCTTCGCCCACATCGAAGGCGAGGATATCCTGAGTCACTGCGGGGGTCCACTTCTGATTTCGGAATCATGAACTGATATGTGTTCTTTGGGCCATGTCGAATTTTGCGCGTGGCGGCGTTGAGCCTTCGTGCTTGAAGGTTGATGGTCCCTGGTGCGCGTTGCAAGGGTGCTGCGCCTGCAATTTCATTAACCACGCCTGGGTGATAAATGCATGCGCCAAAGCGCCGCGTAAACATATGAACATGTCGGATACGGTCTTCGTTGCCATTTCTTCCGCTACAGCGATCGTGAGTTCTGGGTGCTGTATCGGACGAAGCTGTTACTGTATTGATCCTGATATAACTGGACGCGGCAGTCCTCGGTCTAAATGTACCGCGTGGCGCAATTGGTGTAACAATGTTTGTTCAGTTTGCATGCGCCGAAAGTGTTTTCTACGCGTTTGACGCACTTGTGAATGGTGCCCCCCGCTCCTGCCACGCGTGTGCCATCGACGTGCTTGGCGGTTAAGATGTTTGGGCTTGTCTCGGAATCTTCGTCGCGTGACGTAGGTTTGAGCCCGAATCCTCGCGTGGTGGTTCTGAGGTTCAGTGAGAGTGCCCTAAGGGCGTCTTTGGTGCCTGCGCCTGGCCTGAGGCGCTGCAGACAAAACTTTGACTCGTCGTGAGATGAGAAGCCGGGCAGCGCGCGCAGCACCGAGGCTGAACCAAGTGGAGGAGTAAAACAGACCATGCGCTCTTTCCCTCCAACGGCTTCTGCCAACTCACGATAGGTGAGACTTTTCGAGAAGACAGAGTTATCGATATCTGTGGACGCTATGAACCGTTGTTTCTTGCGCGCGGCCGCGCTGGCGAACAATCTCTGGCTTGCGCGGCGAGCTCCGCCTGAGAAGGTTTCCACGTCGAATTCTTCGACGCCCATACAGCCACGAAGAACAAGGCATAGTCGTATAGTTCGTTCCATTTTGCCTTTGTCGTTTTGGACAAACTCCCGCCTGTGCGCGCATCTAGAGGTCCTGGCATGTGGAAACTTTTTTGATGTCATGCATCTTGAAGCTTTGGTTACCGTGGCATTTTTTTGAGTTCGGCGTGCAAAGGTTTGTAAAATATTTGTCGGGTTTGCCTCTGCTTTACAATAATATATGGTATTCGTCACGAGGTCGTCTTCCTCGACGACTGCAGTTCTGTTAGCTGCGGCTGAGACGCGCACGCGCGTTGCGATTACTTTGTCGCTGCGCAGTTACTCGAATTGTTGCTATGACAGAACAACCTTCTGCATGCCAACAATGACGCATAGCTCAACATGCTGACCGCGGTCGCCCGGACCGAGGTCGTGAGTCTCGTCGAGCTCGGCGGGCGCCATGTTTCCGAGCGTAACCTTTTTTCTCGCAAGTGTCCTTGCCACATCACTGGCCGCAGCCACGAGCGCGTGCTTGTCAGTGACCATCTCGGTGGGTGCAGACCAAAGCGACTCGGCTGAGGGGGTCTCGAGCAGTTCCTTGTCCTCTTGGAGCACTATACACTGCTTTTCCATGATGCGGATTTCCAGATCAATGGTCGGTGGCCTGCCGCCGAGCGCGGCCGGCGCTGGAGGCCCATCCTCCTCGCGGGCGTGGCCGCCCGACGCTGGCGTGCCCGCCAGATCCTCGAACTTCGAGAGGTCCTCACCAATGCCTGCTCAAGGTTTTGATGACCTTAAGCGCTTGATGATTCGCGCGCGCGCGGTTCCAGTAATGTCATGAATTTTAAGAGCGGTACCTTCGGATTCGAAATAAAACCCGGGTGTGACATCGTTGTCGTAGTATACAAGAGTGCAGCTATCAGCGTAGGATTAGGCCGGTAGCCTGTGGATGCTTCTAGCCAAACGTGCCGCTGCAAAGTCTTCCATCCCAGAATAATATCCGATGAGGAACTGTAAAAAGAATGTACTCTGGGCGAGAGACGACTCGCTGTAGTCATCCACAAATGTTTTGCTGTCGGCAGGTAGCCAAAGACCGTCGCAGGTTTCCCCGCAGGCAGGCTCGTGGCAAAAGGCCAATCGTGCACGCGTTGCCGTAGTGTTCGAGCTGATCTTGCGGACCATTCGTACTTCAATATAATGCGCGTCGTAAGTCTGGGCGCTGCACGAAGACTTCCCGACCGCCGACCTGCGCCATTGCCTAGCCACGGTCAGGGCAGTTACGGGCGATGGGGCATGCGCCGACGGTGGTCGTCTACGAGCTCCCCTTGCCGACAGATGTGGTGCCCCGCCGCTGTCGTCTTTGTGCGTGGGGCTCCGTTGGTTCTGCAGTGGCTTGTGTAATGGCCGCAATGCTTATTTATTTGATCCTCTGTCCCGGTTGTGACCGGACATTTCCGCTCCCTGTTGGTAATCCAGTGCCGGTTGGTCTGGTATACGGGCTGGTTGTCGTCCATGCAGTGCTTGCTATGGAAACGCCCCGTTGTAGAACGTACAAACATTGCAGACAAATAGACCTTCGTGCAATGAGCGTGTAAAACCAATGGAATGCTGAGAGGTTTTACATCTTCTTCCAAGACATGTCAAGCGTGCCTCAGGATGCCGTTGCGCGCTTCAATGGTAGTGGCGCGCTGACGACGGGCACGATTGCGAAGTTGCGTGCCTTTCGCCTTCTGGATGGATTTGGCTTCGCCGTCGTTCAAGAGCACCTTCGCCGTCGAAATGCATCACTGTAGCTATGCCGTGCTGCATCCAGCACTTGTGATAAGCGTTAAATGCCGCGTGCGTCGCGCTGTCGACGATAACTTGGCCTGCAGCCGAAAGAATGCATCGGTCGATAATGGAAAACGCGATACGTCGTGTGTAAAACATCAAGTCATTCTCGACTTCTTCGTCGAATCTGCCAGGGTGACTGATTGAAGGCATAACTGTAATACCTGGGGTCTTCCAGGCTCTGCACTCGCGGCGTGAGTCTAATACTCCTTTCTATCGTGTTTAGTCGTGCAACATCAAGTCCTACGCGCGCGGGAATCGGGCGCATCCTTGGTTCAGAAGTGTGCTGCCAATGTAAGTGGAGCTTTCGAAACTCTTGCAACACGGTGGTCGGAACGTAACTCCGTAAGTTTTGGAGGCTCAGCTGACTGTAAAATCTTGACCAATCAAGTGGCCTGGCACGCGGCCGTGCTTGCGCAGAAGGCGGGGGGGGGGGCGGCGCGACGCCGCTTTCCTCTCGCCCTCGTCGTCCTGCGACACGCGGGGGGGCTGAAGAGCTGCCCGCCCCAGAGCCACTGTGTGCGCCTCTGGTCATGTCGTAGCTGCTGGCGTCCACGGTTGGGCATTGGGCATTTCTACATCAGGGTAGAGGTGCGCGTGGCCGTGCTTCTCCCCGGGGTCTCTTTCGAGCAAGAAGAAGTTCTGCTGGTGCAGGTGCCTCGTCAAAGAGGTCATATGGTGCCGCTGCTGGCGCAGCAACAGCAAGTGCACGTGCCCCTCCCGCCGGTGCAGGCGCAGCCGGTGGAGCCTGTCCGCGGTTGTCTGGCAGTTGCCGCGGTTCGGGAAACCTGCGCTTGCCGGGCGTCAGCCGGTGGCACCGCTTGTTTTCGTCGTGTTCCTTTCTGCAATTTGGGCATGCCCAATGATGGGGCCCCTGGCAACACCAACGGCATTGACGCGCATTTCGGTTGTGACTCGGTGAGTTCATGTGAACGTGTGAGCGTTGCCGATGCAAGCTGGGGAGCCAAGTCCTTCCGATGGTGGTCGTTTGATGGATCCGTTCTCTTTCCGTGGCATGGCGGGATCGTCGAGATCGAACCCAACACTGTTGACCACGAAAGTGCACGCGTAATGCTTGCCGGCAAGAGGGTTGTGTTGCCTCGTGCATAGAGGGGCTTCACAGTCTGTGCTGAATCTACGATCAGCGATTGCATCTTTGGAGTGCACTGGGCCGCTTGCGCCAGTTCTCGGTTGCACGCTTGGGCGTGTCCATGATTGCCAGAACCTTTGTTTTCAAAAGGTCTGAGCATTGCATGGTGAGTGGCATCATTCTGCAGCTTCTTGATGGGAGTGTCATATGAATCACGTAACCCTATCGAACACTGGTCTGTTGCCTCCTTGCAGGCGGCTTTGTGCATGACTAGCGTCGTCCAGGGAACAATCTCGTCTACCCAGGTGCCAACCCGTTGTGATTCAAGGACCATGCGTTGGAGGTCGTCTTGCATGGCGGCTACCTTCCCGCAGAAGCTGACGTGGGGAAGGTCCCCGCTGCGGTGATTGCGCCATGTGTCGTGGTTGCCTTGGGGATTCAAATGCGATGGAAAGCCTGCGTTTCCGCGGTTGGGTTGTAGCATGACGATTGTGACAAAGCGCGCGTGCAGATAATGTCCCGCAACCTGTGGTACTCGTGGGTTGCCTGGGCAAGCGTTGGTACGTTTGTCTAGGTTACTTCCAGAAGTGGGCGTTCTTTTGAAGCGAGTCACACGTCTACGCAGTTGCCCCTGCCATCGCAGAGGACAAAGAACATGGAAAATATCTCAGCATGTGCGCGCGCAATGCCACTTGGCAGCGTTAAGAAAAGGCTGCCGTCATCGTCTGACTCCAGCTCCTCTACTAGAACGTCGGAAAGCAATGAGGCATCTCCTAGGCCTTCAAGGTCGTCACCACAATCGTCGTTGCCGTCTTCGGCATGTTTGGTATCTTTCGGATTGATGCCAGCTTCCTTATCAACTATTTCCCAACCCTCCTATGGTTGGGTACTCGTTTTGAATAGAGCAGTGTGGTCGCCCGGCCTCCTTCTTCTCCTCCCCCCTCCTCCCCTCCTCCTCTCCTGTTTCCTTTGTTCCCCTCTCCTCTTCTCCCGTGCCGTCGGGCTGCGATCTGCGCAGCTGTCGCCACTGTCGCGGGCTCGGGAGGCCCAGCGGAGGTGGGTCCCACGCGGGCCACCTCGGGACCTCGCGGTGCCCTTGGGGCTGCGATCTGCGCAACTGTCGACACTTTCGCGGGCTCCTGGGAGGCCCGGCGGAGGTGGGTCCCACGCGGACCACCTCGGGACCTCGCGGTGCCCTGTGGGTCTTGCGACCTGCGCAGCTGTCGCCACTTTCGCGGGCTCCTGGGAGGCCCAGCGGAGGTGCGTCCCACGCGGACCACCTCGGGGCCTCGCGGTGCCCTGGGGGTTGCGATCTGCGCGACTGTCGCCACTTTCGCGGGCTCCTGGGAGGCCCGGTGGAGGTGCGTCCCGCGCGGACCAACTCGGGGCCTCGCCGTGCCCTGGGGGGCTTGCGATCTGCGCAGCTGTCGCCACTTTCGCGCGGGCTCCTGGGAAGCCCGGCGGAGGTGGGTCCCACGCGGACCACCTCGGGACCTCGCCGCCCCCTGGGGGGCTTGCGACCTGCGCAACTGTCGCCACTTTCGTGGGCCCCTGGGAGACCCAGCGGAGGTAGGTCCCACGCAGGTCCCACGCGGACCACCTCGGACCTCGCCGCTCCCTGAGAGGCTTGCGATCTGCGCAACTGTCGCCACTCTCGCGAGCTCCTGGGAAGCCCAGCGGAGGTGCGGTCCACGCGGACCCCCTCGGGACCTCGCCGCCCCCAGAGTGGCTTGCGATCTGCGCATCTGTTGCCACTTCCGCGGGATCTTGGGAGACCCAGCGGGGGAATGTGCCACGCGGGCCATCTTGGGACCTCGCCGCCCCCTGGGGGGCTTGCGACATGCGCAACTGTCGCCATTTTCGTAAGCTCTTGGGAGGCCTGGCCGAGGCACGTCCCACGCGGGCCACCTCGGGACCTCGCCGCCCCCTGGGAGGCTTGGATCGCCACTTTCGCGGGGCCCAGCGGAGGCGCGTCCCGCGCGGACCAACTCGGGACCTCGCCGCCCCCTGGGGGGCTTGCGACCTGCGCAGCCCTCGCCACTTTCGTGGGCCCCTGCGAGGCCCACCAGCGGAGGTGCGTCCCACGCGGACCACCTCGGGACCTCGCCGACCCCTGGGGGGCTTGCGATCTGCGCAACTGTCGCCACTTTCGCGGGCTCCTGGGAGGCCCGGCGGAGGCGCGCCCCGCGCGGTCCACCTCGGGACCTCGCCGCCCCCTGGGGGTCTTGCGACCTGCGCAGCTGTCGCCACTTTCGCGGGCTCCTGGGGGGCCCAGCGGAGGCGCGTCCCGCGCGGACCACCTCGGGACCTTGCCGTGCCCTGGGGGGCTTGCGATCTGCGCAGCTGTCGCCACTTTCGCGGGCTCCTGGGAGGCCCAGCGGAGGTGGGTCCCACGCGGACCACCTCGGGACCTCGCGGTGCCCTGGGGGGCTGGCGAACTGCGCGGCTGTCGCCACTTTCGTGAGCTCCTGGGGGACAGGCACGTCCCACGCGGACCACCTCGGGACCTCGCGGTGCCCTGGGGGCTGCGATCTGCAAGACTGTCGCCACTTTCGTGGGCCCCTGGGAGGCCCAGCGGAGGCGCGTCCCGCGCGGACCACCTCGGGACCTCGCCGCCCCCTCGGGGGCTTGCGATTTTCGCAACTGTTGCCGCTTTCGTGGGCTCCTGGGAGGCCCAGAGGAGGTGGGTCCCACGCGGATCACCTCGGGACCTCGCCGCCCCCTCGGGGTCTTGCGATCTGCGCAACTGTCGCCACTTTCGTGGGCTCCTGGGGGGCTCGGCGGAGGCGCGTCCCACGTGGATCATTCGGAGGTACGTCATGCGCGTTTCTTTCAACGCCCCTGTGTTCCCATTTTGTATAGTTGCCGTTCCTCTTCTTGCTGCGCTCTTCTGAAATCGCTGTCGGGTGCTCTTCTTGCGCACTGCGGGTCCTTCAGAATGCCAGTCAGCATTGAGTGGTCCTGAATATTATTGCCACATGTATAGAAAGGGTTGGGTACGTCACAGGGTAAGTGTTTCTTTTCTGGTTTATCCGGGCATCAGTTGGTAATGCTGTTTGCGCGACTGGCGTGCCCACCAGTATCGGACAACTTGGAATTGAGGGTAGGTCCCCGTCGTCAAGCCCAATCGAGAAGGGAGGAGATCGATCATCTCCGATGAACGTAACTCGCTTCTTGCGGCTTGGCGGCGCATGCCCGTGTCCGGGCAAAGCTGGGGGGGGGGGGGGGCGATTCCCAATGCAGTCTCGCACGTATATTGCGGACTCCATTGGGCAAAGGTGCTTTCCAAGTTTAACCGGTCGTTTGGTCCTTGACTTCGATATCTTCAATCGCCTTCTTTTGCATGAAGGGGCCGCACCGAGACGAGAACCGAGAACCGTGACCGAACCGGACCGAACCGATCCAAGACCAGGAACGTAGAAAACCGAACCAGACCGAACCGAATTCATTCAGAACCGAACCGGCGAGAACCGAACCGAACCAAAACCGGAACCCAACCGGAACCGGGCGGTCACTAAACCGAACCGACGGGAACCGAACCGAACCCCTTTCCCCTCTGATCCGGACGCCAGGACCCCGATGACCCCCAGGACTCCGGGACCCCGATGACCCCAGAACCTCCCGAATCGACCCCGATGACCCCGATGACCCCAGGACCCCCCTGGACCCCTGGGACCCCAAGACCCCAGGACCCGAGGGGGGTCGCAGCCCCGAGAGGGGGTCGCAGCCCCGAGGGGGGTCGCACCCGCGAGGGGGGTCGCACCCGCGAGGGGGGTCGCACCCGCGAGGGGGGTCGCACCCGCGAGGGGGGTCGCACCCGCGAGGGGGGTCGCACCCGCGAGGGGGGTCGCAGCCCCGAGGGGGGTCGCACCCGCGAGGGGGGTCGCACCCGCGAGGGGGGTCGCACCCACGAGGGGGGTCGCACCCGGGAGGGGGGTCGCAACCCCGCGGGGGGTCGCACCCGCGAGGGGGGTCGCACCTGCGAGGGGGGTCACACCCGCGAGGGGGGTCGCACCCGCGAGGGGGGTCGCACCCGGGAGGGAGGTCGCAGCCCCGAGGGGGGTCGCAGCTCCGAGGGGGGTCGCACCCGCGAGGGGGGTCGCAGCACCGAGGGGGGTCGCACCCGCGAGGGGGGTCGCACCCGCGAAGGGGGGTCGCACCCGCGAGGGGGGTCGCAGCCCCGAGGGGGGTCGCACCCGAGGGGGGTCGCAGCCCCGGGGGTCGCAGCCCCGAGGGGGGTCGCACCCGCGAGGGGGGTCGCAGCCCCGGGGGGTCGCACCCGCGGGTCGCAGAGGGGGGTCGCACCCGCGAGGGGGGTCGCACCCGCGAGGGGGGTCGCAGCGAGGGGGGTCGCCCGCGAGGGGGGTCGCAGGGGGGTCGCCGCGAGGGGGGTCGCACCCGCGAGGGGGGTCGCACCCGCGAGGGGGGTCGCCCGCGAGGGGGGTCGCACCCGCGACCCGCGAGGGGGGTCGCACCCGCGAGGGGGGTCGCACCCGCGACACGAGGGGGGTCGCAGCCCCGAGGGGGGTCGCACCCGCGAGGGGGGTCGCACCCGCGAGGGGGGTCGCACCCGCGAGGGGGGTCGCACCCGGGGGGGTCGCACCCGCGAGGGGGGTCGCACCCGCGAGGGGGGTCGCAGCCCCGAGGGGGGTCGCACCCGCGAGGGGGGTCGCACCCGCGAGGGGGGTCGCACCCGCGAGGGGGGTCGCACCCGCGAGGGGGTCGCAGCCCCGCAGAGGGGGGTCGCACCCGCGAGGGGGGTCGCACCCGCGAGGGGGGTCGCACCCGCGAGGGGGGTCGCACCCGCGAGGGGGGTCGCACCCGCGAGGGGGGTCGCACCCGTCGCACCCGCGAGGGGGGTCGCCGCGAGGGGGGTCGCACCCGTCGCAGGGGGGTCGCACCCGCGAGGGGGGTCGCACCCGCACCCGCGAGGGGGGTCGCACCCGGGAGGGGGGTCGCAGCCGAAGGGGGGTCGCACCCGCGAGAGGGGGTCGCACCCGAGGGCCTCGCGCCTCCACGCCTCCCGTTCCTCCTCCTCCTCCTCTCTCTCGTCGTCCTCTCCTCCCCTCCTCTTCCTCCTCCTCCTCCTCCTCCTCCTCCTCGTCCTCCTCCTCCTCCTCCTCCTCCTCCTCCTCCTCCTCCTCCTCCTCCTCCTCCTCCTCCTCCTCCTCCTCCCCCATCCTCCCTCACTTTTTTTCAGACTGGGTCGTCGCTTACGCAGACGGGGCGCCCAACGTCGCACCTGACCAGTCGGGCCGAACCGAACCGGAGCGGCCACTCAAACCGAATCGAACCAGTCGGACCCAACCGCGCGAAAACCGGAACCGAACCGAACCGGCGGCAGGCCCAAGCCGAACCGGCCGAAACCGGACCGATGCCAAACCGAACCGGCCAAGCAAAACCGACCCGGCTGCAGAACCGGACCGATACGAACCGAGCCGATCCCTTCATGCTTTTGTCGAGGTCAAGTGTAGCCCGGCGTGCTGCGTCGTCCCAACACGGCCCGCTTTCGCTGGTATGTACTTTTTCACATTCGTATCGGTGCGAATGGACACTTGTAGGTAAACCTGCGCCTTGTCTTTATTTGTGTGGTTGCAGAGCTGTTCAGCGAGCTGTGCTGTCAGGAATGTCAGTGTCGTGTTTCGCAAGTCGGCATGTTGCTGGTCGTGTCCGTGCCAGTTCAGTGGGTGCTCCTTGGTATTCATGCACTTGCATCTCCACCGTGTTGGCATTTTCGTGCACGATGTGTACATTTGCACGTGGGAGCCGCTGGGCCTCTTGTTGGCGCGGACAAGCTTAATGCCGACATGGCATAGACGCATCCAGATCTCTCTGAATCTAAGGCTTGGAGAGCTTCTTGCATTGGCCTGAACTGCCAAAAGTATTCGGGCGATCCCACCAATGCTACTCGTATCCTGAAAGAACGTGCTTTGGCTGGGAGATTACGTATTCTCTCATGCGCGGCCCAGCCCGTTGCTCGACAATCTAACGTGCCAGTCAGCGGGCGTGGCCGCCCAGAGGAATGGTAGTCTCCAGAGAGCATTCCTCCAAGATGCTGCGTCCACCTCGATGTCATTACCTCGTTATGCGCGATGCGATCACGCGTGTATCCTCGGCGGCGCAAGTCGGCGGTAGCCGACCGGATATCTTCGTGACTCAAGCTTTAGAGTGGTAAGTTTCAGTGTTTGTTGTTGGGCGCGCGTCCACGCCATTCTTGGCGACGAGGCGCGCGTCCGCGCCTCTGGCCCCCGTGGGGGCGGCAAGCAGGCCTGGCCAGAAGGCCCGCCTGCCCCCGTCAACGGGGGTCATCAATGCTGGATAGGATGCCCGGCGTTTCGTCGCTCGAGCATGCCCCCTCCCCACTGGTGCCCTGCTCGGCCGTGTTGTGAGACGGCGAGCTTGGGTCTCCGATGTAAAAGACCTGTGGCCTGTCCTCCGCACTCGGGATGGCGCCCCAATCTTCTCTGGGCGCGGCCGCCCTGGATGCGTTGGGCCCCCCTGTGAGCCGGTCCCTCGCCTCCTCCATGCGTAGGTGGAGGAGGTTCGTCATCGGGTCTGGACGCCGCTTGTCAGCTACCTCTTTCACCTTGTGGTGGGCGCCTGCCAGCAGGATCTGGGTCATCTCATAGCGGCCCATCGGACGATCGGATCGATGCCTGTGGTCAAGGGTCGAGCTGACCATCATAATGACAGCGTCGTCCACGGCCAATCATGACGCGATTCAACGGTTCGTGGTTGTACTCGCCATTGTCCTGGCATGCCTGAGATGCTTGTCCGCGGTCGCCTCTGTTGTCTCGTGTTGGGATGAACTCCCTGCGCTGACATAGCTGAAATCGCCCACTGTTCCGGGAATGGCCTCCCTGTAGTTTGAGCGCGGGATGGCCGGGTGTCCCGAGGGCGTCTTTTCCAGCATCAGAACCTGCGCGCCCTAGCCAAGCTGCACCTTGCACGCGCGCGGGCCTGGAAAGATAATGCGCTCTTTGCCCTCCAGGATCAGGACTGCCCACTTTGACTGCGTGGCGGTAAGGCCAGGGATGGCGGGCGGGTCTGAGCCAGACCGTCGGCGATGTTACAAACAAAAAGCGTCCACATTTGCGGTCGGTGGCTCGTTGGGATGTTGGTAGCTACGCGCAATCGCGCACGCTCCCATGGGCCGGCATATAGCTGCGCCACTGCCAACTCCGTTGACGCATGGCAGCCTTTCCAGGTTCAAGACCTTCAGCATGTGTCCATGCTGGCGGGGCTGGTTGTCGAACTCTCATGCTGTTTTTATACCGATTATTTTGATATTCGAACCAATGTCCACCAGCAGACTCAGTTTGTCTAGCGACTTTTTAATCTTAAAAATATTATTTTCAATTTGCCTGCTGAGTACACGTGCTGGATGCCGGCTGGGGTCGGAGTGGTATATGTTTCCGCCCCCATCTGCCTTCTGAGCCTCCTCTTGTGGACGGTGAACTGTCTTCAGAGGATCCCAGCTGCCCCTGCAGGCGCTCACTTCTCCCACCGCGGCAGACTCACGTTTAACTGCCCGGCCGGGCCATCTTCTGGTGTTGATCCGTTAGGCCAATGTATTCGTTTCAACGCCAGCGACGCGGACTTCGCTGTCCTGCAGCATGAGTGGTGTGGATTGTTCGTGCAAGCCCTTCGCTGCAACCAATGTTTGTTCCGGGGCGGCGTTGTTCGACGGGGGGTGCACCCTCCAGCTCGTTGCCGAGCGAGGAGTGCGGCGGTGTCTTGAACCCGCCTGTTGCTATTGCTGCTCTGGGCGGTCAAGCAGTGGATTGTTGAGTGGATTTGGCGCTGCATGCGCTGCAGGTGCCCCCGCATCTTGCATCGCCGGGGCTTCGGTTGCAGGTCCCGCAACATGCAGGAGCGAGGTCGGAATTGCCATTGCCGGGGGCGCTGCTGGATCAGATGGCTCGCGGCCGAGCTTGCCGGGGGAATCGGCGCCGAGACTTCCTCCAGCCTCCTGCGCATGCCAGATGTCTGAGCCTGCTGACTGGCCGCGGCTGCTGAACTCGATGTGCCGATATGTCCCGTATGGGGGTACTCCGTCACGGTATGCCCTGTCCCCTGCAGATGGCAAATGTGGCTTCTACGTCGGCCCCTGCCCTGCCTCTGCGTGCCCAAGCGTTGCGGTCGTGGCATTCGGAAGTATATTGGTGACCGCATTGTAGCCTACACATAACACTGCGCGAAAGATGCATTCGACTTCACAGGTGCGTCTGAGTTCGGGCGTGTCCGCCCTTGCCGCTGCAGTGTAGACTCCTCCGCCTCGTATGGAGACGGCGGTGATCCTTCCCTGGGCATTGGGGTCGACCTCGTAAGTCTGCGCGTTTCCGCGCTGGGCGCTGCTGTTGGCAATTCGTTGCATCCGCCTTGCTTGCGTTTCGGTCACGCATGGCCCTTCGGGACTCTACCGCTGCTTGCACACTTGTCTTCATCATCGCGCGAATGTCGTGCAAATGCGTCGGCAATGTTCTTGCAAGTGGGTTCAACTCAAGTGCTGATGGCTGCGCTGTTGCGGCTGGGTCAATCGGCAAAGGGTGATAACCCGCGCGCGGCTACGCTCCTGCAAACGATAGAAATACCGCCTGCAAGCGACAGAAGTAATCCGCCATTTCCCGCGTCGCTGGGTTCTGGGCCGATTGGCCCACCATTGGCGTTCTATTGATCTCTGCATGGTGCTTGGGAAACAGCGGCTGATCCGCCTGTGGTGGAGCCGGCCCTCGGAGTGGAAGGTGTGCTGGGTGTGCGGCGACTTCCGGTGGTCTGTCGATGGGCTCGGATCTGAGTGCCATCCCCAGGGATGTGTCCAGTTGTTCCGATCTGTCACATCCACTCCGAGCAGCTCCATCTCAGACATGGCTGTCTGGTGTTATTGCTGCATGAATCGGGACTGCTATCGGCGAGCTCGTTGGACTGCCGGTGGCCTGGCCATGGCGTGGGATGCCGAAGGGCATTGTTGCCCTGATAGCTGATGCCAGGTCTGGGTGATGGCGCAGCATGGCCATGCGCTGCGTGAGGTCCTCATTGCTCGTCGATGCTGCATGTGGGCCATTGGGCGTGTCCGCCCCCGACGCTAAGCTTGGCTCGGACCTTGGCTGACCGAGCGCCATGGGCTCGGACCTAGTAGAGCCAGCGTTTGACAATAGCCTACTGGCCTGAAACTTGTGGGAGACCCTGCTGGCGCGTGACGCAGGGCATCTGACCGCGGATCGAAAACGCCGAAAACATCCGACAGCGTAGAGACGTCGTTGGATAACGGCATCATCCATGATAACAAGTCTGTATCAGCTGGCACGGCTGCCGGTGGCCCGGCGTGCGCTGCTGTGGCTGAATCAGCGGGCGTCCCCGCATCCATCAGTCGGCTCACGGTAGTTGCTTGGTTGTCTGTATACTCGCTGTGGCGAAATATCCCATTGACGCGGCCACCTCAATTTCGAAAGGCGTTTCGGACTCGACCCTGCTGCTCTGAAGGGCGACGTCGTCCATGGTTACCGGCCAATCCCGTAGCTCATGGCACTCGACATCATAGTACTGACAGGCATATCTAAACGTCTAGTGTCAACGCAAGCTGCATGATGTATTTGGTCGGAATGAAACCGTTGAAACCTCCCGTGAGGACAAAATCGCTGGCGGAAAGCCACAACTTTGCTCTATCTTGCGCTGGGCGCGGGGTAGATCTGAATATGTGTAGGTTACTGTCGGGCCTGATGCCAGAAGATCCTAGGGTCTCCTGGCAAGTATTGACATCTGTGCACAAAACTGCCTGTCGTGCCTTCCTCGTGGATTGTGCTCTGCGCGACAAGACAGCCCTTTCTCGGGGGAGCTCGGTAAAAGGCTCCCGCATGGTTCCGTGCATGAAGAACTCGGGGGCATTGTCAGTGAGACCAGAAGTTCCGTCGCCCACGGATGTCACCGGTACGCGCATTGGTTCTGGGCATGGTATGCCTGGGAACGAGTGCCCATTGGTGGCTCCAGTCCACAGTGTTGGGACATCCTCGTTATCGTACGTGCACTTCACCTGGGGGCGTGCCTTCCTAGCACCCGAATAGTCCACCATGTTGGCCATGCGCAAGAGCAGCTATGCTGCGTGCTCGAGCGGTTGGCCGTGCATCCATTTGGCGATTATGTTGTAGTGCTTACCACCCTAGATTTTGGCCAGAAAGTCAATGGCGGCTAACCATCCATCGCGAGGGCCCCAGGACCAGCAAGCATTCGCAAATCGCTCGCAATAGGTGTTATTATGAAATGGCCCATGTCTGCAGGCGCGAGACCACCACTCAAACATAATCTCGCCGTGGTAACGGGTAGTAAGTATGATTAATCCTTCGCGTTTGGGGTTCCAAGGGTACCTTTTCTCATTGGAGACTCAGGGGTCGCGCGAAGTTTTCTACGTAATATTTCTCGTGATGTTTCGGCGGCGGGCTGCGTCGGCGTGGCAGATGGGCCGGGATGATTTCCTCTGTTGGGCGTGTCCGCCACTTCTGGACAAAGGGCGTCCAGTGGCGTGTCAGCCCCAGCTGGGAGGTCGGGCCGTCCTGCTTGGAGGGCGCGGCCGTCGACTTTGGCGCGAGTAGCGCGGTCGGCGGCGGCCGGGCAGATGGCGGGGCCGCGGCCGACGACCTGGCAGATGCCTCGGCAGGCGGTCCACCCTGGAACTTTGCCTGCGCGGCGTTGGTCAGCTAAACTGCTTTTTTGCTTTCAGGCTCCGCTTCGAAGCCTGCTGGCGTGGGCTGCGGCTGTTTGTAATGGCTGTGCTAATCCGCCAGTGTCCTGGCTCTGTTCTACTTGGGATTTGCGTTTTGGAAGCAGGTTCTGTCGCCTTCAGGTTCCTCATTGCTGCGGGATCAAAAAGGGCGTCAGGTTTTTACACGTCCCGGCCCGCTGCCGGGCTCGAACCTCCTGGGCGCGCGGCAGGCGGCGATGGCGCCCAGTCGCCGAAAAAAGGCCGGGCCAGCCAGTGAGTCGGCTGACCTGTGTGGAAGCGGTTGGTTAGGCAAGTGTGTCGAGCCGCCTCTGAAGCGCGCAGCTTTCCGTTTAACGCTGCCTCCGTGCTCGGCAGGGCCGCGCGAGCCCTTGTTCTAGCCCTTGCCGGTGCCCCCCCCGCAGTCGGGGGATTCCTCCAGATCTGCCGCTTGGCCCGGGCGCAATTTCTCAAGGGCAGCGATCTCCTGGGCCTCCTGGGCGCGCCCGCCCGCTTCGTTGTCGGGGTCGCCTTCGCCCCGGGCGTGTCCGCCCGGTGGCTCGAGAGGCGAGGTGGGTGCGAGGGGGCGGTCGCCCTGCCCCCCCCCCCTTCCGCCTTTTCGCCCGCTGCCTGGGTCGACGCTGGAGGGGGCGCAGGAGCCTCGGCCCTAGAGCTGCCGACAACCTGGCGCGTCGCATCCAGCTCGCGCTGGCGGGGAAAACTGGGGGCGCTGTCGTCGCTATCGTCGGCGGGATATCCCCCCGGGCGCGGGCGACGCCAGTCCGCGTTGTAGACCTATCTGATTATCGCCCAGCGCTTCCCGAACTTCTTCTACGTCTTAATGAGCTTCAGCGAAGGTCAATAGGACATGATCCTCAATGGGCGTGGCCGCCCTGCCGCCTGCGCCGTCGCCGCGATTGGGGGCCCGCGGCGTCTCGCCATGATGGGGGCTGCGAGATGGGCGGTCGACTGGGCAGTTACTGCGATGCTGACTATGGGCGAGCATGGGCATGTGCGGCATTCCCTGCGAGCCTTGATCAGATCTCGCTCGCATGCCAATTTTTCATCGCTGCCCTTGCAGCGACGTTCCGATGTTTTGATGACGTGGCCCAATTTTGTCGCGGTAAATATCACGCTTCGAAGACCAGTAGCGAATCTCCGCCTCTGCGTAGCCCTGGTCGAACAAACAAATCACGTCGGCATGGTCGGTCCCCGTGCGCGGGCCCTGGTCATCACATGAAAGAGGCGTGCCCTTGCCAGAAGAGGCGCGCCCCTTCCCCCAGCCTGCGTCGCTGGAGCTCGCGCCGCGCACGGGCTCTGCTGACTGAGCGTAGCCTTTGCCTAGTGGTGGTGGGGGGGGGGGGTCAGCGCCGCGAGAGCGGCTGCGGCCGCGACCGGGACCCGCGTCCGGGCCATAGCTGCCACACTTACCTGGCGCGCCTGCCCCCCTTGTCGCCCTTGTAAGACCACCCGAGCCAGTGGGGGCCTTTCCAGACCTTGCCCCGCGCCGTAAATGCGGCGTCGGTGGCAGGTGAAATCTCCGCGCAGGACACGCAGACATGGTCGTCGTCGTCGTCGTCGTCGTCGGAATCTTCCTGCGCATGTCCGCGCCAGCGCGCGCCGATCCAGTCTTCGATGGGGGCGCCGCGCAGCTCCTCGACCCCGTCGCGCAGGCACTCGGCGCAGCGCTCCACAGACATGGCGGCGTCGGCAAAGTGGGCCATCAACAACCAAGCAGAATGACCTTTGCCTCTACCTGTGCCTCCTAGAAATAGGTCTTCAATTCGTCGTCGTAGTCGGTCAATCGCGCCAGAAACGTGGCTACGCCTTCGCTCTGCAGTCTGCGGGCGCGCCTGCCACCTCCAGCGCGACCTTTTCCTGTGCGGGAGAAGGCGCGACGTGCAGCTCGCTTGGCATTTTTGTGGTCTCTTCTTCTTCTCATGCGTCGCCTCCGCCTTCTTTCGGCGAGATGATAGCCTGGGCATGGGCATTGTGTAGCTGCATCATCACAATCGGGCAGGTCTGACCAGTCGAGGCTTTCGTCGCCGGTAGAGGAGACCGCGTCGGCGTCTTGATGGCTGGGATGAGCCCCAGGGGGTTGTCGCGTCAGGCGAAGCATAACTGGCCGCTGACGGCCGACGCAGGTTGGAGCCAGGCGCCCATTCGTCGTTGTTGTTGGCGTCTTCGCCCAGGCGCGTCGTGGACTCAGTGGGCTCTCCGTCGTTCCAAATGTCGTTCGGCATTGCTGCCGGTGCTTCGCTTATTTCGGCGCGGTGAGCACCGGCGCTGCGCCCGCTGAAGATGCTGCAGATGTTCCCCTGGGAACGCCTGGCCAAGTGTCCACGGCTGCGCATTCGCTCCGGGAGTCCGTCGTGCCGTTGTTGAGCACGGGGCGCCCGATGGCTCAGCGGTTGAAGTAGCTGAGCTGCTCGGGAGGTACCAACCCCCAGGGCTCGACATGAGATCAGGGTGAGAATCTGGAAGTTGGGCATGTTGAAGCCTGCTGAGTCTGCTTCCAGTCTGGCCATCTCGAATCGGGCCAGTACTGAGTCGATGCGCTCGCCTCTCTCGACGCTGAAGTCGATGGGGGCTGTCCCTGAGGTGAGCTGACGCTCGTCCTCGAGGTTTTCAAATTTGGTGCTTAGTAGGTGCGTGAAGTATGTGGCTTTGTCGGTGCGTCTTCCCCGTGGTGCGACACCACTGTTGACGATGATGTACGGCGCTCTCGTGGCTCGTGTCCCAGCGGGCCCCCATAGGCCGCGCTGTAGAAAAAAAAAAAAACTGCCTGCTGGGGTGGAGTCGCGCATCCGCTGGCGACGTTGAGCCGTGCGTGTACTTCGCGAACAGCGTCGCGGAAGGGCGCGTTGCCTGCGGGATCCCAGAGCCCCGAGTGCGCGTCTCATCCAGCCCCCCCCCCCCCCGTTGCATGCGTGCCGCGGCAGGGCCTGGGCGCGCCCGGGTGGTTCCAACTATCGCGGCCTTAGCATGATGCGTGGTCATGATGTCGCGTCCGTAAGGTTGCGACTGGGTGTCTGGTCTGACGTGGCCGTCAGCTTGCGGATAGGCATCGGCGTTTGGATTGCGCGCGGCGCGTGGCCGCGCGGCGGGGAGATGGAGGTGCAGGACTGTGGGTTACCAATTGGACCGAGAGCATTGGGGGTGCAGCGGCTGCCCGCGAGCGCAGTCGGGCACTCCATTTCGCCGCGGTAAGTTGCTTTGCATGCAGCACCTGATGTAAGAGCCATACGCGCGAAGATGTAGCCAACTCCGCTACGACGTGAGAAGTCGGGGTGCAGGGCTCGACCATGAGGTGATCAGCTGAGAAGCCTGCTCTTACGATGACGTCGGCGACGCGTCGAGGCGCCCCCGCAGCGCGCCCTTCGACTGCAATCAAGACGAGAGATAAGAGAGAAGCCGTGGGATGGAGAAATGGATAATCTATGGGCGCGGCGTTTGTCCGACGTCGTGATTCGCGCGCCCTGCAAACGAGCCAGGACGGCGTCGGATATACACAGCGTTCGCTACGCAGCCTTTCCTGAAACCTCGTTTAAAGTTTAAAGTTCCCGCATTTCTCAATGGGCCCTGCCAGCGCACTCCTGTCCCAGATGTAGCCGCGTCGTTGACTTATACATATATATGTACATATATATATATATACTTCTGGAATCGTGGCCGGGGCCACTCGGCGCGACGCCGCGGCCCCTGCGACGCGAGCGCCTCTTATATCAGCCGATCCGGCGCGCGAGTGTCAAAGAGCCCACAGCGCTGCCTGCGGCCTGAGCTTCAGCTCTGCGGGTGTTTGAGTGGGTGGGTGGGGGAGCTTCGCTGATGAAGGGGGGGGGGGGGGGGCTGCTCCGCCCGCGTCCTGCTATCCGGGCGAAGCTGGGACGCGTGAGAATCGACTAAATTGCCACCCCGGGGGCCGCGGGGGCCAGCGCGGTCGCCGGGCAATTCCCAGACGGCTCAAAATGCGCCCAAGATTGCCCAGAATGCCTTCCAAAGAATGCCCGAAGAGGTTCCAATCACTGATTTTGGCGCCCCATTCCCTCCGGCTTTCCAGCGGCCCCGGAAGCCCCGAAGGTCGCCCAATAGGCCTCCGATATAACCTTATGACGGCCCAACAAGCTCCTAAGGGCGGCCCCGGAAGGATGGACCCCCAGACGGCGAGGCGCCCAACGTGCCCCCCGACGGGCCAGGACCGCCCTGCAACAACAAGAAAACCTTCCAATAACTCCCAAAAAACTCAAAGACCCCCTCAGGCCTTCTCGGCCTCCAGGCGAAGCCGAGAACCATCGGGGGCGCCCCAGATCGGCGGCGCTGCCCAAGAGGCCGCTGCAATATTTCACAGTGCGTCATTAAGCTCGTGCAAACGCTCGAATTTTCCCCGCGGCGCCGCCCCTTCCAAGTTGACATTCAGCAAGTGCCGAGGATCCTCGCCCAACTTCACGTCATCACATTCATCGAGCTCAGATCCTCCTTTGGCGTCGTCTTCTTGTCTCTTGGTTGCTGGCGCTTTGGTGGATTCGCTCAGGGTGAACCTCCCGTTCGTAGTCTGCATCAAATCATCATTGCCGTCATCGGGCGACGCCGGATCCATGGTTTTAGAACTGCTGTTCAAACACTTCAGGGCTTTCCGATAACCGTGCTTCACCTGGGAGAGCGCGTTCAGCACCTTCTCGCTCCGTTCCCTGAACTTGTTCCTGTCGCAAGGGAACATATTTAACTGCCGAGCAGCCTTGTAGTCGCTGGCTGATTTGTCTCCGCCTCCTCTAGCTTTCGTGCTTCCAGCGGACTGTAGAGCCTCGGCGATGCTGGTAGCACGCTCCGAGGCTCTCACTTGACGTTGGAAATATGTCGCAACGTGTTCGTTCGAGTTGTTGAGCTGTCCTGCCCTTCGCAGTGCATGTTGCTGCTGATGGCCGAAACCAGAAGGGCATTCAAATTGTAACTGGTATGTAACAACGTGAGTGCTTCATCGCCGTCAGTCATTATGGTGCCCACTGTGGTACTGTGCTCAAAGAGCTGTCTCATCCCTTCGCGTTTGGCCTTGAAGACAATGACAACATACCTGAAATGTCTGTTCTCACAACCGGCCTTGCGCCAGTTCCACAAGCTGGTGTTCGTGCTCAGGTTGTACCAGGCTTCGCGGGCATCAGGTAACGTCACATTGTAACCTAGTCGTGGCTGCCAGGGTCCACTGGGGTCGCTGCGTCGGCCGCCGCTGCCATGTCTGCACTGGGGCCCACGGGGCGAACCACGGGCTCCGCTAGCATGGGAATCAGGTAGGAACCCTTTGCTGCGAAAGCAAGAACACTTGGGCCAAATACCGATGGTATCAGACAAACACGCAGAACGATCCGAAGCGTATCGGACAAACTAACACCCTCACCAAGTCGCACGGCCAAATTCTAACACATGCTCCTCTTCCTCCTCCTCCTCTCCCTCGTTCTCCTGCTCCTCCTCTTCCACCTCCTCCTACGCACTGGAGTGTGCCTCGGCAGAAGCGCCCCCCCCAAAAAACGTACTCCTGCTGCTCCTCCTCCTCCTCCTCCTCCTCCGTCTCCTCCGCCTCCTCCTGCTCCTCCTCTTCTTGCTCCTCGAACCTCGCCAACTCCACTTCCCCTTCCTGCTCCTCCACTTCCTCCTCATCCACCTCAAACTCATCCCTCCCCCCTCTTCCCCGATCCTCGCCAGCATCAATTGTTTTCCTCCTCCTCCTCCTCCTCCTCCTCCTCCTCCTGCTCCTCTCCGTCCTCCTCATCCCCCAACCCCGGAGGGGCACCCCCATAAGTGGGGTGTCGGGCCTTCGGGGCACAAGCCCCCGCACCTGGGATGGCCCCCAAAGCGGGGTCCTCTTTCCAGGGGGCCCCTGGCCACGCAGTCTCCCACGGGAGCCTGGCTTCCCAGCCAGGTGTCCCCCGTGGGAGTCGTGTGCCAGGGGGTCCGTCTCCCCCCCGTCGTGTCGTCGCCGTCGCTGTCGCGTCTGTTGTGTCGTGGCGGGCCCCTGGGGTGGGTGGCGTGGGTTTGGTGTTGCCTGGCTTCTGCCCGTTTTGTCGGTGGTCGGGTGCTTCCGGCCGGCAAAACGGGTCGGGGGAGCTGGCTTGCCATTCCCATGCCGCCCGCTTGCGGGGGGCCCGCCCGCGCCGTGAGCGCCCCGCGGCCCGCGGCGCGCCGCGGCCGCGGCGGCGCGCGCGGCGCCCCTGGGTATGCTCGCCCGCGCCATGTTCGGCGTTTTGTTTTACCCCTTGCGGGTAAAAAAAAACCTCCTCATCCCCCTTCTCTTCCTCCATTTTCGGGTGCGCCGAAGGGATGGTCTACAGAAAACGGGGGGACGCATCATGGCTGGAGGCATGTGTACGGGCGAATGGAGGCCATGAAGGCGTCTTCAAAGAAGAGCAATACATAAGACCACTAAGAATCCGCCGGCCCCCTTGTGGGGCCACCAGGCTGTAGGACGAAGGTTCGCAGTTTCCTGTACCAGTTGCAGCTTCCAGTTTCCACTGTTACAGTTCTGCTTCGTGCTGCTTACTGTTCCTTGTTGACTTTTTGCTGCTCACTGTTCCTTGTTGATGGATTGCGCAAGGGGGGGAGGCCCCAAACGGGAATTTTACAACGCTCTGAGCATGTTGTCTGAATTGCTGGGGTGGCTAAAAATTGACACCCCTCACGCAGATCGGCGGGGTCAGTGTCCAAAAAGACACGGGATTTGCCACATTTCTAAAATTCGGTGGCATCCGTCACGCTGATCGGCGGGGTCAGGGTGCGAAAACACATAAGATTTGCTACATGTTTGAAATCCGGTGGCACCCCTCACGCAGATCGGCGGGGTCAGGGTCCAAAAACACATGAGATTTGCCACATTTCTGACATTCGGTGGCACCCCTCACGCAGATCGGCGGGGTCGGGGCGCCAAAACACAAGATTTGCCACATGTCTGAAATTCGCTGGCACCCCTCACGCAGATCGGCGGGTCAGGGTCCAAAAACACATGGATTTGCTACATGTCTTAAATTTGTTGGCACCCCTCACGCAGATCGGCGGGGTCAGGGTAAAACAAAACATAAGGATTTGCCACATTTCTAAAATTCAGCGGCACCCCTTACGCAGATCGGCAGGGTCTTGGTCCAAAAACACTAAGGGATTTGCAACATTTATGAAATCTGGCGGCCCCCCTCACGCAGATCCGTCAGGTCAGGGTCCAAAAACATAAAGGGTTTGCCACAATTCTGAAATTCGGTGGCACCCGTCACGCAAATCCGTAGGGTCAGGGTCGAAAAAACAAACAGGTCCCGACACTGCATCACGGCGGCGCCCAGACCTCATGATTCAGCTTTGGCATCTCCCATTGTCCGAGACAAGGGGCCGGCGGCATGGGGCGAAGCCCTCACGGGTAATGATACTACGAATAAGCATCTAGGAGACTTCGTGCTCGCGGCCATGATTGATACCCACATACACACAGTCCTCATATCCCTCTTGGACGCCCCCGAACCTCGGGCATCTGGAGCTTGCGCAGCAGCTCCCGTCCAGACCGATTGGGAGGAGAGGCTCGAGGCTCGAGGCTCGCGGGTGCTCTCGTCTGTTCTCGGCGGTTTTCTGACCTCGGGATGCGCTCCAGCAGCTGCGCCTCGCCGATGGCGTTCCGGGGGTGCCTGGATCGTCCCGGACAGTCGCTGGAGGCACGAGCTGTGTCCCGAAGACCAGGCCGCCCACGACGGAAAGGGGCCCTGGGTGAACCGGATCCTAAAAATGCTTCGCCGACCCAAGAGCTCCCGTGTCCCTTCGACCCAGGATGAACAAGCCGGCCCATGGGAGAATCCCGGAGTCCAGGACCCGTTTCCTTCAGGAGCCCTTCATGCTAAGAGGCAGACGGGGGAGGAGATAGGGGTCGAGGCCTGCTCATGCTAAAGAAAACGGTGGGAAAGGGGGAAGAGGGGGGGGGGGCGGGCTGGCAGGAGGGAGGAGAGGAGGGCGGCGAGAAGAGAGGAGAGGAGGGGAGGAGAGGGAGGAGAGGGAGGAGGGAGGTGAGAGAGGAAATGGGTGGGGGGAGGAGTGGGGGCAAGAAAAAGAAGAGAGCAGAGGAGGGGGGAGGGAGGGCAACAAGGAGGGAAGGAGGGGGGATCATGCGGGGAGATTGCTGAAGAATGCCAATCAGCAGCGAAACCACAGCTGGATAGTTACACCCCCCCTTCGGGAGGCGGCTCTCGATAGACATCTATCTCCGAGACTTGGGTTTCAAAGAAGGACTTGATCACGCTCGAGCCTGCCTCAACTTGGATGCCCCCGCTCCCTTCTCATTGGGCCACTTGTTGCTCTTAGGGGGGGCCCTTTGCGCAATCGACTGAAGTAATTATATCCCGAGGGGGTGGTCCAACAACGGCACGGCTCTGCCAAGAGCAAGGGTTTCCCCCTTCACCACGGTGCCCAGACTAGCGCGCTTCCAACACCAAACCTGTCCGTTGCGCATGGCCACGCAATGGGCGGGGTGCACGTGCCTGTTGGCTGTTCTCAACTCCGCGGTCACAGGGCGGGGGACTAACACAACATGATCACTCTCGCTCAGATGCCGCTGGGTGGGGTCTCCTGTGCAAAGGTTGTTTTCGAGCCCGAGCCAATCGATCAGAAAAGATCCAGGAGGCGGCCCAAGGCGGCGCCGACGACGCACCCACGCCCCTTTGGCCAGCCGCCCCAGATTGTGGCCCGACTCACGCTCGAGCTCGACAACCCGCCTAGAAGCTAAGCCCCCTCCCCCCTCGCGAGTCCATGCGCACTGGTCGCGGTCCTGTGCCGCGTACTCTCTGGCCACCGCGGCCAGGCGCTGCTGGATGAGGCTGGGAGCAACGGAGGTGGGACTGAGCATCGAAATGGGAGTAGCACTTGCGGAGGCTGACAACCCCTGGCCGGGCTCTGGCTGCAGCTCTCGCTCTGCCACCAGCCCCTGAGCGCTCCGCAGGGGTCATCCACTCGGCCCCCGTGCCGCCCGTCGAACACAGCCTGGTTATCGGCGTATATTACAATATCCCTTATCGGGAGCTGCAGACACCACCGCAAGGCGGCCAGTTCTGCTGCGGGGGCGGCCTGGCGGCCGTCGACTCCCCCGCGCCACCGTGGGAAAGGGGAGGGGATGGGGTCGGATGCCTCAGGGGCAGGGGGCCCATGCGGTGCCATCTGGAGGTACACGCCCCAGCCAACGCGAGCCGCACGCGGATCAGACGACGTGCCAGACCCATCCAAAAATCCAGCTTTCGCCTCGAGCCTCTTGCCTGGCACCACCTCCCCGCTGGGGCCGAAGGCAGGGGGCGGGGCGTCGACGGCTTTAACGCGCCAGGCGTTCGCATCACCCCGCTCTGGTGTGTGTGTGTGTGTGTGTGTGTGTGTGTGTGTGTGTGTGTGTGTGTGTGTGTGTGTGTGTGTGTGTGTGGGGGGGGAAAGGGGGGGTTGGGGGCGGGGTGGGGTGGTGGTGTGGGTGGGGGTGGGGTGTGGGGGTGTGTGTGTGTGTGTGTGTGTGTGTGTGTGTGTGTGTGTGTGTGTGTGTGTGTGTGTGTGTGTGTGTGTGTGTGTGTGTGTGTGTGGTGTGTGTGTGTGTGTGTGTGTGTGTGTGTGTGTGTGTGTGTGTGTGTGTGTGTGTGTGTGTGTGTGTGTGTGTGTGTGTGTGTGTGTGTGTGCGTGCGTGCGTGCGTGCGTGGTGTGTGTGTGTGTGTGTGTGTGTGTGTGTGTGTGTGTGTGTGCGTGTGTGTGTGTGTGTGTGTGCGTGTGTGTGTGGGGGGGGGGGGGGGGGGGGGCACGGGATTCCAATATGGGGGGCGATCCCTCGCAGCCACGAGGAAGCATTAGCCCCTCGATCGAGGTCGCGAATCGCTCGCTCGCACAAGCGCGCGGCCCTGGAGATCCAGGGGTGCTCCATGTGGGCCAGACAAGGGCACTCATAGGTTCTATGGCGGGTGGTACCAGGGGGCCCTAGGTCACATTTAGCACGCAGGCCTTCGGTCTGATATCCAGCTATCTCCGCCGGCGATCGCGATTCCAAATTGTTGCACATGCAATGCCCTTCCAGGGCCCCCGCTTCCTGAAATATGTCTTTCTTGCGCATGCGCTGGACGTTCAAACGCATCGGGGTGCGGTCGCCCCCGTCCCCCAGGCATGTCCCTTCGCTGTGTTGGGCGGCCTGCTTCCACAACTGCTGCGTGACAGACTGGGCCAGAACACTACATATCTTCAGCATCATCAGACCAGTCGGGGTTGAAACGCCATGGCCCCCATGGGTCCTGTCACTGCGCGCCATCGTGAACGGGGCTTAAAACTTGCTCGTTCAAAACTTGGTGGCCGACCATCCCCGCCGAACCTGCTGCCTGAGGGAAGGGTTGTGGGCCCCTACACGCAGCCACTCTTTGGCCTGGCGCTTCGCGCGCGCCGCCCACGGGTCCGCCTCCTCGCGCATCAGCAGCGTGACCGTAGCGTGCATCGGCCTTTCTCCTCGAAGCCAGCTAAGTCCGCAGCCGGAGCTGTCCGCTTTCGGACTTGGGTCGGAGGGGGGGGGGCAAGCATGGGGGTTGTCGTAGGACATCTTAGCCCGCGCATTCGCATTCGATAGCAAATTGCTATTCTTCCTACGCGCACGCCCCAAACTAGCGAACAAACCGGCCCTGGTGGCCAAATTTTTGCCCAACATACTCCGCTTCGAGACCGTTTTCCTGGATCTGCGTTGCCCCACGGTGTCGTCGGTCCCCAGGTCCTTCATCCCCTTCCCTTTCTGCATGGTTATGTTGAGCTCTGTCAGGGACCTCTCGACCTCGAGGGCGTCCTGGGGGTTCTGGGCCAGGATGGTGGGCTCGCTGGAGATCTTGAGCCTCGCCGTGAGACAGCCGCCAACCAGAGCGCTCGCTGCTCTCGACGCCGTTGCCCCTACCGCGTCGTCGGGCCCCTCGACTCGCACCGTAATGTCATCTACGAACTGCCTCAATCTCGCTATCGGCACAGCAAGGTGCACTTCCTCTAGTACATGGTAGAGTAGGGCTCGAGCTCCATGATTGGCTTTGCCACAACCAGGGACCATGCCATTATCTGGGATGATCAAGCCGCTGAAGATCTCTTGCCTGGGCGAGTCGAGGGCGCAGGTGTGACATTATGCACATGTGCAGCTCGCCTGGGGGCACTCTACTTCTGAGGCTCGTTCGTGCAGCTGGGACCCCCAAATCTGACAGATCGCAGAACTTCTCTAAGTCCAGGAGAAACGTAGCTTGGCTAGCTTCATCTAGGTAGGCTCGGGTTTCGTCCAGGACCAATGTGAGCAACGCTGGCTGCAGCGCCGACGCCGAACTCTTTCTCGCCGCCGCATCCCAAAATCCCGCCTTTCGGCCACACCATTCCGTCAACCTGTTTTTCGTCATTTCCCCCATGCTCGCATCGTCATCGACATCGGCCCTATAGGCCGCTCTTCTCCTGCTACCTGCTGTTCTTCTTTCGGGAGCAATGCGTGCCACATCTGCGTGATCTGGCGCGGCCAGGTCAGCTGCCGCTCGCACATGTTCAGCATGCGGAGGAAAGGCTCCTTGCACATCGGGCTGAGTGCACGGAGTTGAGCGGGCGCCCACCGGTCAGCGCCTAATCCCGTGCCTGCCTGGAAGCTGCTCAACGCCATCTTCAAGCTCTCCATCGTGAGGTAAGGCCGCTTAACGAGGTCGTCCTTGGCCTTGGCTTTCAGGTGGCTCATGGTCTGTGGGAGCTCCACCTTGGCGAACCCCTTGTGCGCTGTCCCACGTCGCTCCCATTGTCGCCGTCGAAGCTGGATACCGCGCTGCGGGTCCATCTCCCGCTTCATCATGTCACGGTCCAGGCCTCCGTTTCTGGTGTCGACCTTTTCTTCAGAACTGAGGTGCCGATGTGCTCCGTTCATCGAGTTGTATGGCGCCTTCTTGGTCCAAGATCGGGCCATGGCACGAGTGTCGCGCCGCGCCAGGGTGGCGTGGCGAGCGGCCTTCTGGTAGGTCTCGGCAATGTGTTCGGCCTGCTCCGACGCGTCGTTCTGCTGCTCGCTGGTGCAGTTGAGTGGCCCACCTGGCGCCGCCCTCAACTCCGCCCCGCTGGCCTTCTGGTCGCAGGAGGTGACGGGCGCGAGGGGCTCATCTAGCGCAGCCCTCGCCGTGGGGGGGCCACCTGGCACCGACCTCGCATGTCCGCCGCGGCCTGAGCCCTTGCCGTGCTGGGGGGACTGGTTGGGCCCACACTGGGAAAAAGCATGGGCTCTCTGCGTATCCTCGAACATGAGTTCGGCCTGCTCTGACCTCGTTCTGCTGCTCGCTGGCGTAGCTGAGGGGCCCACGTGGCGCCGTCCTCAACTCCGCCTCGTTGGCCTTCTGGTTGCAGGAGGTGGCGGGCGCGAGGAGCTCATCTAGCGCAGTCCTCGCCGCGGAGGGCCCACCTGGCACCAACCTCGCTTGTCCGCCGTGGCCTAACCCCTCGCCGCGCTGGGGGGGCTGGTTGAACCCTCGCTGGGACTCATAGTGGGCGCTCTGCGTAGCCTCGACAAACACTCCAAGGCAGGCGGTGGCGTTCGCCCGCGGGGCAGGTCCGCGCCCCCGCGCAGCCGCGCTCAAACCACCAATGGAATCCTGCTGCGGGTCCTGGCCAGGAGCCTGAGGATCATCCTGGGTGGCGTTCTGGCGGGGGTCGTGGCGACTCGGCATGGCCTTGGGTCTGGATCCGACGCTTAATCCCGTCGTCCAGTGCGGTAGCTGATCCTGCGCTGGGGTTGGCGCCGTCGACGATGCAACTGGACTCGCCTCCTCCTCGAGCTGCTGTTGAAGAGGATCTGGCTCGTCTGCTTCCGCGCTCAATTGTGCGAGAAGGTCGCCCCCCCCCCCCGTCCATATTCGAGGGTCGCGCTGTTGATGCAATGCTGCCGCCTTTGTTTCGCCCTTCTCGTTTTTTTTTAAGCGGCGCGGCTGTCGCTGGGCCTCGCAGCGCAGGGCGTGGTGTGCCGTTCAAATAGCGCGATAAATTGAGCAACGCCCTGGCGTCCGCATGCTTATCTGTGTCCGTGCCATTGCTGCCCCCCTGAGCCTGGTCATGTAACGCAATGCGCTCGCTTAGAGATCTGATCGCGCCATCGACTGTCTTCGCGTTGACGTCCTTCGCATGACTGGCCTTGAGAACCGGCAGCTCTCGCATTCTGGCCGCCGACGCCTCCCGCGCGATGGCCTTCTCTCTCGACGCAGCGTCCAAGAATGGGTCGGTCTGCTCTTGGCTGGTGACCTTCCGCATCGTGAACTCGGGGTTGCATCCCCTTCTCACCGCGCTCTTAGGCTTGGAGTCCGTCATGGGGCACATCGACTCTGCAGCAACCGACCGCTCGCCAAGAACGGCAGGCCAGTCTGCAAGCTCCTTCGGGGTCCAATGAGTACGCTCATGATTCAGCCACCTCATCAACAGGCTCCGGAACTGGTCGCCCTCGAGTCTCTGCCAACGCCTGGAGCCAGTGTTCATCACTGGCCGCACCCTTCTGCTTAACCGGGTAGGTGCTCTCCAGGAGCTGGGTAAACTCGTCGCGATGAAGGCCCCCTGGCGCCGCTGCATCGGCGCCTTGCTCATCGTTGTGCTGCGTCAGCTTGGGATATCGCCCGCGATCTCGCCGGGCTCGCATGGGCCCTTTTCTCGCTGGGCCGTGTGGGTGGCGATCTCGATCTTCGCTGGCTGGATGGGCATCTGCACTTTGACCGACGCTGGTCAAGAGTGCAGTCGCAGGTGAAGCCCCACATGCGGGCTCCATGGTACTTACTGCCCTCGCTGGTTTGAAATCTTTTACGAACGGTCGGGAGTCTGTGGAAACGATCCCGCCATGAATGAGCCTGCCCTTGCCCGTCGTGCAGGTGGTTGTGCCAATCGCTGGGAATCAGCAGCTCCCCTCGTAAGGCTTTCAACCGCGGTGAGTTCTGCATCTCCGCCGGCGTGTTATTCCAATCACCTAGTGCAACCCGCGGTGCTCCCAAGGACTTCACCGCGCGAGTCAACTGCGCCATCTAGGATGCATTGGCTGAACCACCCGGCCCCGCGCCGCAGCCCAGGCGCGCCGAGATCAGCGCCAGCGTCGCCCCTTCAGACGCCAGTGGATGATCGAGATGTCTCGCATATAATTCTGGAGTGCGCTTCGCCCCGTGCCGTCGGGCAAGTGCGCGGGCGCGGCGTGGCCTGCTCTGGCAAGTCAGCGCGCCCCCCCGCGAGTGCCAGACGCACTCCTCTTCGTCGGTGTAGCTGGCGCCCGTGCGAACTGCGATTGACACCCCTTGAATCGCAGCTGCTTGGCCTCCTGCTTGGCGGCCTTGGGCAGCAGGTGGTGCTCCGCCAGGTCAATCGCGTCAAAACTGCAGTGCTCCACGTAGTGTCGCACCTTCTCCCCGTAGTGCGTGACATTTGCGAACAGCACGTCCACGCGGCCACTCTTCATCCTTGTAGGTCTTGACTGCTTCTGAGACGCGTCGGTGCTGTTAGGGGCATGTTGCACTGCTGCTGGCGACGCCCTTGGCCCTGGCGCGCAACGCCGCCGTCTGCGAGATGTACTGGTCCACCTCGGCCGCGTTTGTGAAGTCCACCGACGCTGGATTGGTGGTCTCCTGCGCCTGGTCCTTGGCTGTGCCAGCTGCCGGAGCTGTCGGTGCCTTTTTATACTGCTTGCGTGTGGTCTCGCCGAGGGATGCCAAGTCATCCGTCCCCAACTCTGGGAACTCTTCGTCGTCTGCTCGCTGTGCCTGCTGCGCCTGCCGAGCTTCCATCTGGGGTCCTGCCGCCTGCGTCTTGCCAACGAGCCCGTCGATCTCGGCAAGCGTCGCCAAACACTCATCGATGTTGGTCCTGAGCTTGGTCTGGAGGTCCTTCTGCGTCTGCGCAGCCTGGATGAGTTGATTCTTGATCCGCACCTGCTGGGCCTGCAGGTGACGCAGCTGCTGGGACTCCTGAGCCAAGTGCTCGTCAGGCGTGGCCTCGGGCGGCGCTTTCCACTCAGTCGCAAGGGACGGGCAGACAGAAAAGAGCTTATGCTGGGTCTCCTGGTCGCCGTCTGACTTGGCTTTGCTGAACTTGGGCAACAACACCTCTAGGATCGGGTCTCGGGTCGATCCGTTTCCCTTGAGGCAGGAGCGTAAGGGCAGGCTGCCGCCCCCCCCTCCCCCAGGTCGAAGGCGACGAGCGTACGGGTTGGATCTTTTCACAAACGCCCGCACTCTCGGCAACCCTCCCACTCCGTCTTGCCTGCTTTGTGCACAAAGACTCAACAACGACGGCAATGAGGACACACCAGATATTCGTTCTTCCGACCACGGCTGGCCGACCTGGGGCGATCATGTTTGCCCCGTTTGGCCATCCGAGGCCCCACGCGCAACTTTCGCTGCCCCTGCTGAGCGCCCCTCAAGCCGCGGGTGTGCCTGGCCGCCCCGCGCGCGCGGGACACCGACACACAGTACGCGTGCGCGTGTGCGAGTCGGGGCCTCCCCCCCAAAAGGCCTGACCCACAATGGCTTGAGGGGAAAGAGGGGGGAGGGAGTGGTAAGGAGGAGGGGGCAGGGGGCAGCGGGGAGAAGGGAAGGAGCAAAGATCGAGCAGTGGGTCGACTACAGAATCGATTTACCTCAGAATGGATGATTTCCGGTCGAATTTACGAAACATTAGTAAACCACTTCGTACATCGACTGGCTATTCTACGTACTTCCTCATGGGTTCAACGATACAATCAATTTCGGAATACATCAACTATGTAGTCGACCCTTCTCTACTCGAAGAGATGTGACCCTTGGAAGTAGCGGGGCTGCGCCCGAAGCAGGCCGTTCTCCACGTCGTCGAGGGACAGGGGGACCCCGGCGACGAGGTAGGAAACCGCGGGCGCGATGAAGAAACAGTACAGGTTCCAGAGCCCCGGCCTGCGCCCGAAAGCCAGGATGCCACGGACAGAAGAAGAGAAAACCGCACGAGCATGATGTTGTCCTCATCGCACTTCAGGACCACATCCCAGCCATAAGTTCGAACACCCAGAAAAGTGTCGAAACAGTGTCTGCCCGACGCACTGGCGAAGTGCCGAACGAGTATCACCTCCCAGGGCCAGACACATGAAAACCCTTCAGCTCTGACACCTTCCTGGTGCTCGAAATTCCCTCTGGCGCTCCAAACAGAAAGTAGATTGGAGCATCTTAGCACAAACGTACCGTCGGACCTATGGCATAATAACGTATTTCAAGACGATGCCACCTTCCGCCGGCCCAACATGAAGGACATTCCAGGGCCCCAGGATGCCGAGCCGACTTCGATAAAGGAACAACAAACGGCATAAACGTAAACTTTCCGAAATCCGCGCGGATTTTTCGGATCCGCGCTGGACCCCCCAACTTGCGCGCGGAGCGCGCCAACGGCAACCAACCAAATCCCCACGTGCGCATATGTGTTCTGGTTTCGTCCTGCTGTGAGCGTTTGAGTGGGAGCGTATCAGCCTGTGGCGACTGATCGTTCTCTAGCGGCTACCATTTAGGGTGATTTGGTGACACGTCTGCTACACCGCGGTGATCATAGGATTCCAAAATAAAAAAAAAACATGTGTGCCAGAACCAGTGTTTCTCTTGATGCGTGTCCACAACCAAGCTGGGAACAGGCAGATGCTTTCCCCATGGCGGCTCCCACACTGGCGTGCCCCATTGTTGAATAGTGAGTATATGTGAACGGTTGCGGAATGAGCGTGTTCAGCCTCCGTGCCAGTGAGTCTGAATGTGGGTGGGTCTGAGTGTACGTGAATATGAAGGCGGCTGTGTCCGAACAGGGTAATAAATCGGCGTGCGCATGAGTCTGGGTATCAATGGGCCTGAATGAACTTGGTAAATGCGGGCAATAATCATATGAGTACATGTGAACATGAATGAGCAGTGTGTGAACGTTTTGTGCGCAGAAGCCTAATCTCAGTCCGCGTCGGGCTGCGTGCGAAAAAGAGGAAGCAATCTGCTTTTAGGCGCGAGCGGACCAGTGCCCCCCCCTCATTGACAATGCGTCGCTGAAGCGTCTGGTTGCAATGACTGCTGTATCGCGGTAACCATGCGCCCCCCACAAGAGGCGACTCCAAGCCGAGCACACCGCCTAACATATCCACGCGACATTCGCGCGACGGGACAAACATCATACATTCTAGCGGCTTGTCCTTGGGGTGATCTGGTGCCACGCCTGCTATATCGTGGCGGTCGTGTGGTTGTTCAACCAGAAAAAAATGAGATGACCCAAAAAACGCGCAACCCGATTGAGACATCAACCACAACGTGGGCCCATCCCGGGGTGCCCAAATGCCACGCCCGTCTCGTCGCGGCGACCACACGGCTCCCAAGGGAGAATAATCTATCCCGCGCAACGAACAGACCGCCACAATCTGGGCTCGAACGGGCATGTGTTGTTCCCTGGCGGCTCGTTCTTGGGGCGCCCAAATGAGTGGGTCTCTTGCTATACCACGCTGACAACGCGTTCGCAATACAATTGTACTTTTTGCCAAACGAGCCAACAACCTGGAAATCCTCGCAATGCGATCGCGAACGGACGCGTGCCCGACCTCCTGGCGTTTGTTCTTCGGGGCGCCCAAATGCCACGCATTCGCGCGTCTATCAAAACAGAACGGTATGGTCCACCAAACGACCACTCCCGGGCGGCACCTCCTTGGGGTGCCGCACAACTACGCCTGCTACATTTGGGTAGGCCTCATGCCGCGCATGAGCGCATCAAGGTATGATTAATCTAAATATGGTTGATTATGGGGGCGAATGAGCCTGAATGATTCTGTTCGAGAACGGTGTGAATGAGTCGAAGTCGGGTGTGAGTGGGACTATGTGTTAGCGGGTTTGCTTGCGAATGGGTCTGCGGACCTGCCGCGCGCGCGACGCGCGCGCGAGGGCGTCGAGGGGCGAGGGTGCGGGGGGGCGTGATGCGGATACGTCAAACAAATAAGTGGCCACGCGAATCACGCTGCGGGGAAAGACGCGAGCATCCTGCAATCCTGAAAGTGGCCGCGCTGAGCAGGGGGGGCGCGATTGCGACGGCCGCGGCTGGGGCTGGAGGAGGCGGACAACCAAACGTCGCGGCATTGCCGTCTGAGACTTCCTAGCGTCGCGGGCGCCACGACAAGGGGAGGGCGCGCGTAGTGGCGGGGCTGATAAATGGGAGGGCGCGGGCGGGAAGAATCCGGAAAATAAGGAAGAACAGAACATGTCCCCCCGCAAGGCAGGGGCGCTCTGCATGTGCCCCCCGCCCCCTTCGTCCGCGGGAGCCTGCGTCGAAGGGGCGAGGTGGGAAAGTCGGAACGCCGCTCGACGCCCGTCCGCAAACAGCAATGCAGAGTGGCTCGCAGGAGGGAAAGGAACGAGAGAAGGAACGCGCTGCAACGCGCCGCCGCGCGGATCCAGCGCATCGCGACGTGGAAAGGCGCTCGATGCGCCTGAGCGCAGCGCGGACCAACCCGCCGCGAGCGAGGCCTGGCGGACGAGCCGCGGCCAACTGCAGCGCGCCCCGACAACCGCAAACCACCGGCCAAATCCGCGCGGCAACGAAGAGGCGGAGGAACAACGGAGAACGCATTGGGAAAAGGGGGGCCCACGCAACGGGCTGGAAAACGCCAAGGCAAAAAAGGAGGAAGACAGTCGGGGCGAGGACGGACTGCGCAAGTCAGATCCTAGCCCGCGCGCAGCTGGCGCCCATGTCGCAAGAGCGCTCGGGGCACGGTGGCGGGGGCGACGCTTGCGCGTGGGCTGCGGCGCGCGTGGGCCGCGTGAGCTGCGCGAAACGCCAGGGCCGCGTGGCCCACGTGGCCCGCGCGGGGTGCGGGTGCCGAGGGCCGCGTCGGACTAGCGAGGCCGCATGGGCCGCGCGAAGCCTGCGGGCGCCCCCTGCACAGGGCAAGGCGAGAAGCACGGGCAGCGCGAATCGCGCGGGCCGAGGGCGATGTGAACCGCATGGCAGCTTGTGCTGCCCAGGCTGCAGGAGGCGCGCGATCCGCGCGGCAGTTGGTCTTGCGCGCCGCCAGGCAGACCGTGCGCGAAGGCCGCAGGACTGGCGAACACTTTAGGCCCAAGGAATATCACGTCGTGCGCCCGCTCGGAAAACCGGCCTCCGCTTCCAAGCATTCGAGCGAGAGCCGCGCCGACCAGATTCACCAATCACCCAGCCATTAAACGCGACAGCATCAATTGAGGCGCCCTCGTAAAATAAGTGCGAGGTTTGAAAGGGAGGGCGCGCGCCTCGCACTTGCATTTTGTTGTTCGACATCGACGGGGACAGAAACCCACGCGGCCAACCAGCCCAGCCGCGCAGAAAATAGTCTCGGCGCTGTCGCTTGCGAGCTCCTCGCAACCTGGGCGCCAGAAACAGGGGCGATGCGCGCGTCCAGTGGCGTTGAGAGGCAGCGCAGGGCCGGCGCAGAAGGAGGAAGAGGGGCGGGCGAACCAGGAAGAGGAGGGGCAGGGAAAATCCCCCCCCCCGCGAGGCCGGGGCGTGGCGCCAGGCCCCCCGCCCCCGTCGGCCGTCGAAAGCGGGCTCGGACCGCTGTCGGCGCCACCGCGGGGGGGGCGGGGGGGCGGGGGCGAGGGGGCGCCGCCCCGAGGGGCGGGGAAGGAACGCGCTGCAACGAGCAGCCGCGCGGCTGCAGCACAGCGCGGACTGGAGCAGCGACAATTGTGCCTGGATCGCAGCGCGAACCAACCCGCCGCAAACGAGGCCTGGCCGACAACACTGCGCCAACTGCAGCGCGCGCCGAGCCCCGAGTGGCCAGCCGAACCCGCGCGGCAACACTAAGGCGGAGGAACCAAATATAACCAAAAGGGAAAAGGAGGGCCCGAACAACGAGGGGGAGAGCGCCGGGGAGGGGGAGGGGAAGAGATTCAGATGGGCATGGGCTGCACGGGACAAATGTCCGCGGAGGTAGAACCTCTCAAAAGCGAAATGCTGCACGAGCGACGGGAGGAAAAGTGCTTCGACGAGGGAAATCCCCATCTATGCATCGGCGAACTCCTCTATGATCCTCTTCACCCTCGCTACTTTTCAGTGGCCAGGTAACGCCTAGATTTCCCTGCGGTTCTTGTCTATGAACGGGTATGTGAGAAACTGGGCGGGCCGAGATATCCTCGCAATATGAGCGCGACAGCGCCCGAGATGCACCCCCTAGCGGTCCCCCCTTGCGGCCCCCAAATGCCATGCCTGCCGCATCCAGACGACCACGCAACCCTGAATAACAAGAAACACAATCATATCATGAAAAACAAATTCCGCTTGAGGCACCCCCACAAGCTCGGCGCCAATGGGTACGTGTCCTACCCGCCATTGCATCGCAGTGGTCACGCAACCTTGAGAAAAAAAACGCTTGTCTCTGAACAGCCAGCGTCTGGCGCAAGATATCCCCACACTCTGGGCACTGACGCGCAATTGTCCTGACCCCTGGCGGCTAACCCTTGTAGTGCCCAAATCGTTTGTCTATTACGTCATCACGGCGACTGCGCGGGCCAAAGAAGAGACGCGTCGATATTCCCAAAACAAACTTTTCAACTGACATGTCCCGACAGGCTGAGCGCGAACGCACCCGTGATGTATCCCCTGGCGCCTACCCCCTGTGGCGCCCAAGTGTAATGACTGCTACACCGCAGTTGTCACTGCCTGAAAACGCATGTATAACTTCCAAAAGCCACCTGTTCGCAAGGGACGTCCCCACAATCTGGGCGCCAACGGGCAAGTGTCCGACCCTCTGGCGCCCTCTCTCCCTCTCTGGTGTGCCCAAGTATTCGCTTTCTTCGCGGCGGCCCTGAAAAAAAAAACCGGCGAAGGACCCAACCATATGCAATTGTGAGAAAAAGCGCGCCCGCAGCGCCGGGAATACGAAAAGGAGGGCCCAGCTTCTAGCCACCTCCCCCCTCACTCCCTCCAAAAGGGGGGGGTCCGAAGCTACCCCCCCCCCCTCGCTTCTGTAAGGGTTTCTAAGCGAGGGGGGCCCAGGCTAACGGGGGGGGGGCTTCGAAGCTACCCCCCCCCCTCCCTCCCTGTTCCGGAGCAGAAGGTGAGCCTGGGCTTCCCTTTCAAGAGGGGGGGTTCGGAAGCTACCCCCTCATCCCTTCCTTTTTGGTTTGGACCCAAGGGGGCCCCAACTTCAAGCTGCCCCCCCCCGTCCCCAAAGGGGGGGGGATTCCGAAACTACCCCCCCCCCTCGCTTCTGCAAGGGTTTCTAAGCTAGGGGGGCTGTGGCTAAAAGGGGGGGGGCATCAAAACTGTCCCCCCCCTCCCTCCCTGTTCCGGAGCAGAAGGTGAGCCCGGGTTTCCCTTTCAAAGGGGGGGGGGGCTTCGGAAGCTCCACCCCCCTCCTTTCTTTTTTGGTCTGGGCACAGGGGGGGCGGCTTCAAGAAGCTATTCCCCTCTCCCTTCCTTTGCAAAGGAGGGGGCTTTCGAAGCTACGCCCCCCCCTTCTCTTCCGGGGCTCTGGCAAAACGGCGGAATCCCTGACGACAGGTGCGCACCGCAGCGCTAGAGAACGCTTTGGAGAATAACGTCAACCCCTGGTTTGTTTGTTATCTTGTTTTCTCGGCCCCTGGCTCGTAATTTTGATTTCTAGTTTCCTCGGCCCCTGGGTCGTGGTCTCGTTTTCTCTGACCCTGATTCGTCATCTTGTTTTCTTGTTTTATCGTATCCTGGGTCGTGGTATTGTTTTCTCGGACCCTGGTTCGTTTTCTCGTTTTCTTGGTTTCCCGGCCCCTGGGTCATGGTCCAGTTTTCTCGGGCCCTGGTTTGTTTATCGTTTTCGCGTTTTCTCTGCCCCTTCGTTGTCGTCTTGTTTTCTCGGACCCCGTTTCGTTTTTTCGTTTTCTCGTTTTCTCGGCTCCTGGGTCGTGGTCTCGATTTCTCGGGCCCTGGTTCGGTTTCTCGTTCTCTCTGCCCCTGGGTCGTGGTCTCGTTTTCTCGGGCCATGGTTCGTTTTCTCGTTTTCTCTGCCCCTGGGTCGTGGTCTCGTTTTCTCGGACCCTGGTTCGTGTTCTCGTTTTCTCGTGTTTTCGGCTCCTGGGTCGCGGTATCGTTTTCTCGGCCCCTGGGTCGTGGTCTCGATTTCTCGGGCGCTGGTTGGTTTTCTCGTTTTCTTGTTGTCTCGGCCCCTGGGTCGTGGTCTCGGTTTCTCGGGCCCCAGTTTGTTCTCGTTTTCTCTGCCCCTGGGTTTTGTTTCGTTTTCTCGGGCCCTGGTTCGTTTTCTCGTTTTCTCGGCCCTTGGGTCGTGTTCTCGTTTTCTCGGGCCCTGGTTCGTTTTCTCGTTGTCTCGTTTTCTCGGCCCCTGGGTCGTGGTTTTGTTTTCTTGGGCACTGGTTTGTTTTGTCGTTGTCTCGTTTTGTCGGCCCCTGGTTCGTGTTCTCGTCTTATCGGACCCTGATTCGTTTTCGCGTTTTCTCTGCCCCTGGGTCGTGGTCTCGTTTTCTCGGGCCCTGGTTGTTTTTTGTTGGGCCCTGGTTCGTTTTCTCGTTTTGTCGGCCCCTGGGCCGTGATCTCGTTTTCTCGGACCCTGCTTCGTTTCCTCGTTTTCTCTGCCCCTGGGTCGTGGTCTCGTTTTCTCAGACCCTGGGTCGTCGTCGTCGTCGGTCGTCGGTCGCGCGTCGTCCGTCGCTGTCTTCGCATGACCTCGTCCTCGTCGTGACGACCACGACGAGGTCATGCGAAGACGGCGGCAATAACGGCGACGGCGGCGACAACGACGACGATGACGATGGCGTCGTACGAAGACGCCAAGCGACGGCGACGGCAACGACGACGGCGACGGGGGAGGATCGTCCGGCAGGGGGAGTTCAAGGGAAGGGGTGGTAGCTAAGCCGCGTTTCCTCCTTTTGGAAAAGGGGGGTGGTTTCCTGCAGGGGAAGAGGAACACATTGAGGCGCGGGGGGGGTCCGCCATAGGAAGGTCAAGAGAGGGAGGGATGTTGCTATGCTCCGCCTTCCGATTTGGGGGAGGGGGGGTAGTTTCCCAGGTGCCGAAAGGGAGGGGGGGGCTGCTAAGTCCCTCATTCCCTTTGGAAGTAAAAG